>VZTT01022027.1:0-28435 GCA_013400855.1 Buphagus erythrorhynchus
AGAACAGGGGACAGGAGAACAGGCATCTCCCCCTGAGATAAATCACCTTTTTGCCCCAGTTCCTCCCTTCACAGTGAATTGCTGCTGATTTTCCATGTGAGAAGCTCCACAGACTGGAGATGCTGACTTCCCCAAGGTGCCAGCCCTGGGACATCCCTGCTCCCCTGCACGGTGTCTGCCATCTGCAGCCAGGGAGAGCTGCTCAGCAGAGACAGACAGGCACAGCAGAGCCCTGGCAATGGCAGAGTCAGGCCCAGAGCAGGTGGAGGGCTGTAAAAATGGAGGGGATTTGGCTGTGAGCTGGCTGGAGCAGGACAAGAGGACAGCTTCACTCCCCTGTGTCCCAAGAATTGTGTTTGACAGTTCTGCAGCACATCACTCTTCTCACCCAGGCAGTCCTGCCCCTCTGCAGGGAGCCATGGACAAGGCTCCCAGAGGAACCCAGAGATTATCTCCAGTGTGCCCAAGGACAGCCTGTTCAGCTGCCACAAACCCATCCTAATGCAGAGGAGGGAGCCCCCCAATTCCACACCCTGCCCTGACTCCCAGCAGGGTCCCTCCATGCCACACCCAGGACAGGAGCTGCTGCCCCTAAGCAGGCAACTCAGAGGAGTGCCTGCTCTAGGGTCCAAAAAGAGGCCAGAATTCATGAACATTAAAAAGAGAATTATTTTGAGAGTGGTGCTGTACCTGGCAGGTAACACTGCCTCCCCTGGTTCACAGAGGATTGGGAGCAGAAATGTGGATGGATTCTGCATGTGTCCATCAAGCCCAGATCACAGACTGCCCTGTTTTAACCAGCAGCCTACTCTCTCTTCTGCCAGTCTTCAACAGATTTTTGAGGCTTATAAAGACAAAATAACCTGTATGGTTATTCAGGAACACACCAGCAGATCATTTTAGTTCCTATACTCAAATTTTGTTTTGAATAAAACAGTTAAAAACACTGTTCAAGCTGTACATAGGTTAAAATCACTCTGCAATTTTGTACCTATGCCCTTTAGAAAGTGATATTTCCCACTCCCCCCGAAGAACTGGAGAAACTTCTGCACTGAGAATGAGCAGAAGACCTCTGCTGGGAGCCAGGATCAGTTTTCAGCCTGCAGCAATTAACAAATGCTGTAGACCATCACTTAATATGATACAAAGAGCACTGCCAAATCTCAGGATTATATCTGGAGCTTTACTCTCAGGTCCTCTGAGTCTGGAAACATGTGATTCCAAGAAAATCTCAGCTTTAATTTTTTTTCTTTAAATGCTCCTCTGAATTTTATGTCTGCAGAGAAAATTCCAATTACAGGAACAGTAAAGGCCATCAAAAGCAGAACAAAGAGTTCTGTATTGATGTGTTTATATATTTTTAACTTTTTCTTCCAAGCAGTCTCTGGAGTTGAGGACCTGTTTCATGGTCTCTTGGTGCCACAGTGACCAGTGGATGCTGTGAGTCATCCTTTAGTAGTTTTAAAGAGTTCTGGCCCCAGTCTGCAAGGTCAGCAGGTGGCTGGGACATTTCACCACCAGTGTGTCACCACCACTGTGTCACCACCATGCACAGATGAGACACCAGCCCACCTTTGCCATGGCTTTTAAAAGATGCAAACACTATTTTCACCTCTAAAGCTTGGGTAACACAAACTGGGGGATTCTCTTCTTTGGTTCTGAATACAGCAGAGTTAAACAGCTCCTGGTGCCCAGGTTCTGCCACAGCTCTTCCAGCTCATTCACCTCAAACCACACAAGAACTGGAAGGGCAAAGTTCCCTTTCTGGTGAGCTAAGGAAGCCCTGCCTGCTGCCTGCTCAGACAGACACATGCCAGCAGTGCCACACTCAGCTCTCCCCACTGTTGTCTCACTCTTCTGTGACAGTTTGGGAGCAGTAAAGAAATCCAATTTCTCAACATCAGATTTACAGCTGAAGTGGGCCCCTCTGACAAGGCAAGGCATTGTGCTTATTCAAGCTGATCAAGAACCTGAGAGCAATTTCTATGGAAAAAAAGGTCTGCTTTAATAGAAAGATATTGAAAGTGAACTCACAAATTGCTTTGGGTTTCAGGTGAACAAAGCACATGAAGGATTTGATTTTCAGCTGCTTCTCCTTTCTTCTTTCCCCAAAACCACACTCCTGTGAACAGGAACGTGGTACACAAACAGTTCTAAGAGCCACAAGACACTGTCCAGACCTCTGTGCTCCTCATTTTCACACAACAGGGAAAGTTGCTGGGGTTTGATCCAGCTTGTGCATCCTCCAGGCAAAAGTGTCTCCCACACAATGCCCAATAAAAACTCAGTGGCACCTATTACACAAGACATGGTGATAGAGCAAGGAGGCAGCAAAACACATCTCCAGGAGCTCACGTGGGCCAGCACAGGCAGCAGCACCCACCTCAGCAGCTTTGGGCATCCAGCAAACCCCACAGCTCAGGGAGTGATGAGCTCAGAGCTTGCCCCCTGCACAGCACACCAAGGGTTAACAGCAGAGGGCAATGAATGCACTATCCATTTTGGCCCATTTTTTGCACAGCTAATTTGTGTGCCTTCTTGAGATATTCTCCACCAGGGTCTTGAACATAAGCCTGAGGTACAGGGTGGGCAATGAGCAAGGGATGAAGAGTCCTGAGCAGGTACCACGCCCCAAAAACCCTGGAGAGAAATTGTGGGTTGAAATGCCCAGACCTGCTCTGGGGTGGGGAGGTTTCTGCTGTGGTTGTGGTCCCCTGGGTTGGGTTCTAAATGTTTGCCACCCTGGTTGGAGGGCTGGGACTCAGAGTCACTGACAGGGAAGGTGCTGATGGGCATACAGGGAGTTTGCAGACACAGGGCAGCCCTCCCCTGATGCACTGAGCTGTGGAACCAGCAGGGACAGACCCCACACCTCCCTCTCCTCCCATCATTGCCCCTTGCTAGCCCCCATAACGTGTGTGTCACCCCAATATACAGGCAAACCCCAAACTGATAGGATTGTCATCAAACATCTCCAGTTGCAGAAGCAGATATCAATTCCCTGTCTCCTCAGATATCAATTCTCTGCTTCCTCTCACCCTCCACTGCCAGTCCAAGGTGAGTTCTCTTCTAGCTCCACACTGATCCTGCCATGCTCAGTAACCACAGCACAAAAATCCCCTTGGTGGACACTCACAGGCTCTCCCATGCCCCTCAAACTTCTCTGAAGGACTCCCTCAGCAGATTTCTCAGTCTCATACACGCCCCTGCTCCAGGACACAGATGTTTGCACCCAGTAGCAACACCAAAACCAGGATTTTGGGGTGTCTAGACCAGGCAGGGCACCAGCTCAGGAGTTTCTGGTGGAGCCTGCACGTGAGCTGTGCAATGGAAAAGAAGTAATCAGAGCTAACACTGCAGAAATATCTCTGAGAATAATCCTGTACTGAGCTCCTACCATGGTGCTTCTAAAGCCAGAGTAGGCAGCAGTGCAGACAGAGCCACTGGGGAGCAGTGCAGGAATGAGCAGGCAAGGCCCCTCACCTGCACAAGCAGGACATAAAACAGGAACACAGAATTTATCCCACCCTGGACTGGGCTGCACTGGGCTTCTCCCTTTGGCTGGTGGATTCGTGGCCTCTCACAGCAGCTCTCAGTTTGTTTCCCAAGGAGTTTATTCTGTTTGCAGTTTCTGATACCTGCTGATCTCACACAGACTTCTTCAGCTGCTCCAGGGCAAGAGTGAGGCTGAGCCCTGTGCCACAAGGCTTGCCAGTCTCTGCTCATCCTGAGCCCTCCTGTCATCCTGCTGTGCCTCATGGGGCAACACAGAGAAAATGGGAGGGTTTGGGTGCCCAGCTCTGTGCTTCTTTCTGTGGGAAAGAAAATCAGTGGGAATGTTAAAAGTGGGAATTTAATTTGCTTGAATGCAATGTCAGATGGCAAATCAGAGCCAGCTTGTCCAGGGGCCTTGCATGTGGCTACAGCCCTGCTTTGGGCATTTCCAAGGGTCCCAACTGCTCATCTTTGCAGCTTGAAAGACCTTTCAAAGTGATTTTTGAAACCTCATAACTGCTTCCAGAGTCCACACATTCCTTCTGCCTAGCATAAAACTCCAATAACTCTTTTAGACAATAAAACCAGCAAGGGAGCACTCAGAAGCAACCTGACAAAAACTAGAAAGCCCTTGTGCTCCAGCAGCCTCAGGCCAGTTTCTGGGAAGCAGGCAGGGTATGGACACAAGGCAAGGGGTCCCACAGCAGTTGTGAACAAAGACCCCTGTTCCCAGCACAGCAGGGTGCACACATCCTTTTGGCCCTGCTGGTGCCAGTTCCCTTGGCTCCTGAGCCCTCTTGCAGCAGACACTGTGCCTTTTCCAAAAAAACTCATCCCCTCTCGTTCTTCAGGCTGCCCCTCTGCCACAGACCCAGCAGGACACAAAGGTGGACACAGCCAGTGGCTCTGATGACAAAACCCTGTCCTCTGACACAGAGAATGGACATGGATGTTTCATGGCAATCCAGAGTAAAAAAGCCTCCCAATGCTACTCAGACAAGGAACATGAAGAACTGCTTTTCAACACGGTTCTCCTGTTTTTCCCCCTTTTGCTTTTCATGCTCTGAGGAGTGAATAACTTCAGATTGGAAGGAGGAATGGAGAGAAGGACACCAGGAATGACTCACTTACTGCTGCCATTCTTTTCACTGAGTTTTCCTCTCTTTTGAACATGGCCCTGGCTGGTTTCCCAAGCAAGAACTGAGTGAGCTGACTGTTCATCCATCTCTTTTAAAATTACTTCTGTACTGCATTGAATAATTGTGCCTCCATTTTACTCCAGGGCTAAAGGTGACTAACTTAAAGGTGATTATCTTTTGTTAATAGCCTGCATTACTGAGAAGGATCTCAGAATTACCTTTGTAATCCTTCCCCACACTTTAATGTTGCTATTATTATTAATACTGCTCTTTAAAACATTTTTCTCCTGTCATGTGGAAGCAGCAAGTGCTGCTTCTCAAAGAGATGGTGGAAAGGCTGCCTGATACTATCAAGCAGAAAGAATCCAGGGCATCACTTCACTTTTTTCCCTTAAAAGTGGTGGGGTTCAAGGCCAGCCATGAACGAGAGGCATTGTTTGATCAAATTGATGCAGAATGGCTGCAGCCACATTTCCACAGTCAATAGGGGTACCACCAATCTGGGAGCATGGAATATTTGTACAATGGGTTTTATCTTTTAAATAAACCCATTTTCACCGTGCTGCCCCACTGATAGCCCTGTGGGCACTTGCAATGGTGCCTTTCTTTCACCTGCTCCACACTGGAATGCCATCCCAAAGCAGGAGTTTGCAAGCCCAACTTCAGAGGCAGCACCAGTGGCTGCAGGTTTTTCTCTGCTCAGGTTTCAGAGGAGCTCAGCAGCATTGCTCCAGGAGGATCTTTACCCAAGCCAGGTCACACAGCACTCCTGAAACACCCCATCAGGAAATCCCAGCACACCGTGAATAATCAGTATTAGGCTTACATTTTTCATGGCCCTGACTTTCTGCAGTGTCTGCTCTAACAAATCTCATTTGTCAAGCTTTCTCCACATTGTCTGCTGAACACTGAGCCCCAGCATTGCTTGATAGGTGTTTGTGAGCGCTCAAAGGCTCTGCAAGGACTCTCTGCCCAGCACCACTGACTCACCACCCTTTCAGTGAAGAAATGTAAAATCTAAACCCTGCTTGGTGCAACTTTAGGTTCTTTCTTCTTGTCCTGTCTCTTGCTCCCTGGGAGCAGAGCCTCATCCCCACCCAGTTCCACTCTCCTGTCAGGGAGTTGTGCAGAGCCAGAAGTCCCCTCTGAGCCTCCTTTTCTCCAGGCTGAGCCCCTTCCCAGCTCCCTCAGCTGCTCCTCACCAGACTCGTGCTCCAGCCCCTTCCCCAGCTTTGTTTTCCTTCTCTGGACACGTTCCAGCTTTGCCCAGGTCAGACTGGAAGATGAGATTGTGTGGGGCTGCTGAAGTCACAGCAAATCTGGTTTCACTGCCTGCTCTGACCTGGATCTGGGCTGGAAACCAAACTCACATGTGAGAGATACAAGAGACCAACTGCAGAATGAAAGTGTCCCCTGCCAGGCACACAGCCTGGCCCTGCCACCTCCCCTTCAGCCTTCCCATGCACAAGGAGCAGTGTGAATCTGTGCCAAAACCAAAAAACCCTGTAAGCAGCACCCTGAAGGGAAAGGAGCTAAGGGAAAGAGCCCCAGCCTGAGGAAAGCAAAGGCAGCAGCACTTGGCAATGCAAAAATCTCAGAGTTTGTGGAAATCCCACTTGTCCCCAACCCACGGTGGCTCTCAGGGAAGGCAGAGCCCCACTCTGGGAGCACCTTCCCATGCCTGATGAGTTGTGCAGTTCTTGAACAGCTCATGGTCTGTCACTGCTAACAGCCTTGCACAGAACCAGAACTTCCTCACTTTGCTGTGCACATCGTGGCCAGGGCTGCCAGCAAATAAATGTCCATGGCTGATGGCCTCAGTTCCAAGCAGAAATTCCACTCTGGGACTGACTACAGAATATTTAAGATTAATCATTGCACTTGTCAGATGATTAAATCCACTCAGCATTTGGCCTCTCATCTTGTCATACCCATTTATATTAAAATCATCAGGGCTTGCCCTGCCCATAGCACTGGATCATTCAGCAGAGGCTGGGCTCAGGTGGATAAAGTGCTGCTATATATCTCAGGCCTGAAAATAACCTTTCAGCTTGCTTCCACTGTGAAACCTGCATTTTTGTGGCTGCAGTCAGGCCAGAGAGCTCTCCAGGATGTTTGTTTAACTGCCCAAAACAGTGAGCCAGGCAACAGAGCCAGTAACACAAAACCCCATTTCTCATACTGGTTTTCAAGTAGGGTTAAGCAAGTCAAGGGAAATGGTCTGAGAGGCAAGAGGGAAGAAAAATATATGAGAAACGACATGTTAAAATGTGTCTTTGAGAAAACAGTGCTTGGTTCTGAGAATAAAAATCTTACTAGAGTCAGAATAGTCCTTCCCTGAAGCAGAATTTTTTCCAGTGTTCCCATAAAAATGAAAGCCATAAAACAGATTTTCAATTCCAAAACATACACATTTTCAACCGAAAAGCTTTCAAATGTAAATAGTTCTGTTGAGCCATGATGTCCTGGCTTTGAGTTACCACTAAAGCATGGATGCTTTTTGAAAGCAGTAGATATATTCCACAGAAATTTGTATTTAATTAAAATACTTCTTTTATTTTTTCTTTAATGAAAAAAAGTTTTGGCAGGGAAGTTAGAACAGGCTTAGCTGTGGTAAGGACATTTGAGTGTGTCCAGGACGGACTTTTCTCCTCTGAATGATATCTGTCCTTTGGCTTCAATGGGACATTGCCCTGCACAAAACTGGTTTTAACCCACAAACACCCCCATTAGCTCCAAGTTTGACACCCAAATATATTATTAGTGGCAGGAAATCTTCAAATAGTTCACTAATTCAGTCCAGCATCTACATTTTGAGAAGTTGTCTGAAGCTGCAAGACCTAGAAGACAAGACTGAAAATCTCCAGAAATATTCTGTATGACTTCCCCTGAAGCTTGTGGCAAAACCACAAGAACAGCCTTTCTTCAAGGTACTTGGAAACCTCAGCTCCCAGCTGGATTGGAGAAGGGCAGAGGCAGGAGGAAATGAAAATCATCTGGGGAAATGTTCTAAGGCTGCTTGAGACCTCGTGGAATCTGTCTGGATTTGGGTGGAAGAAAGAGGCAAGGGCAGCGTCAGGAAATGAATGAGATCACAGGCAAAGATGCTGCTTGCATTTCAGCAGAAAGCTGCAGCAATCTCGAATTTCAAAAAGGCTGAGAAAGGTGAAATTAGACCAAAGACTGTCCCACCAGCAACTGTGATGGTCTGAGGTGGTCAAAGCTCTAAAGCAGCTGAATTTAGAGGTGGATAAAGAATCACACCCAGCTCTATTCCTCAGTCTCACATCTAGTCTTTAACCTCAGCATGACAAAGATGTTCCTGTCCAAACTGAACACATGAGCAGAATTCTCTCAGAATGGGGCACAAAAGGAGAGTTGAGTCTTTTCACTAAAAAAAAAACCAAAAACAAACTCTCTAATTACTGCATGTATGCAAATTACACGAAAAGGAGGCCTGAACTACCTAATTGAGCACTTGCCTGGCAGCAGGAAGGGAGATGCCCAATGTCCTCATGGGGTTTCTGGGAGTTTTGGCAGCTCCCACCTGTGGAACCATCACTCAGGACAGAACAAACCCATGAGGCCACCAAGGACAGACTGATCAGCACCAACACCACCTCCAAGCTTCTCCCACCTCGTGGCTGGCTCAGCAGCAGCATGTTGGCTGAAGGTAGCAGGAATTACAGGTCAGATGTACAGCAAATGTTTTGATTTACAGAGTTGAACGTGCCAGAAGTGCCTGTGCAGGTGGGAGGGAGCAAGGAGGGGTGGAAGGGTGGCTGTGCTCAGCTGGGGTTGGTCTCTTTGTCCAGGCAGCAGCAGACAGAACAAGAGGACACAGTCTCAAGCTGTGTCAAGGCAAATATAGACTGGACATTAGGAAAAAGTTTTTCACAGAAAGAGTGATAAAGTACTGGAATGGTTTGCCCAGGGAGGTGGTGGAGTCACCATCCCTGGGTGTGTTTAAAAAAAGCCTGGATGTGGCACTGGGTGCTGAGATCTAGGTGAGGTGTTAGAGCATGGGTTGGACTCGATGATCTTGAAGGTCTCTTCCAACCTAGAAATTCTGTGATTCTGTGATTCCTCCCTCAGCTCCATCCATCTGGGAAAAGCAATCATTCAGTGCCAGGCAGGGTGGGCAGAGGAGCAGTGGGGGAGCTGGGGGGGTTCAGCCTGGAGAAAAGGAGGTTCAGGGGGAACTTCTCCCTCTCTGCAAGTCCCTGATGGGAGCATGGGGGCAGGTGGGGATCAGGCTCTGCTCCCAGGGAACAAGGGACAGGAACAGCCAAGGCCTGAGCTGTTTTAATCCACAGAGGAGCCTCACCCATTTCAGCACAGCACTGCTCATGGGCAGTGAGTGGTGAGAGCAGCTCCAGACCCTGCTGCACATCTCACATCCAACATCCCCATGGCAGGCAAGAGAGGACCAGCACCAGTCCCCCTGTCTCCCAACGAGGATGGGAGGCCACAAACTGTCCCCAGAAAAGCTGGTACAGAGCATCAGCTCCCATGGAACCACCCCAGCCTACACTGGGGCAGATCCAGCTTTGCTCCTGCACAAGACAGAGTCGAAAAATATGAAAGCCTTGTTCATCAATCACTGCCAGCCTGTGAGGGCTGTCCAAGCTGCAGTGAGATTAATTGCTCCAGTCATGATTCCCTCTCCAACCCCCCTCCTGCCCTCTCCAGAAGTTGAAGGATTTGGAAACCATAATCCAAGAAACGTGGCTTTTCTTTTCCTTTAACCTGATGGTATTTCATGTGGATCAGCTGCAAAAACATTTCAACCCCCTGCACAATATTTCAGAAGCTCATGAAGGGGGCTCAGGGTCTCCTGGGAAACAAGTGCCTCATTATGGAGACAAGGATGTCCTGCAACACCACAGCCAACCAATGGCTATGTGGTGGGTACCCCTCACATTACTCCTGCTGCTGATTTTTATTTTTTTCTCTGTCTAATCACCACATGCAGCCTAAAACAGACCAGCATGTAAAAAAGTCAATGCTGTGGAGGGGCACTAAGGAAGACTCTCCTCATCAGGGCAGGAACTCACACAGGGAATGGAGAAAATACTGGAGAGTTTATCAACAGCAAAAATCACCCCACTATGATTATTTTTTTACTTTAAATTACTTAATACACACCTTAACATTCTAAAACCACATTCAGTTGTTGCAATAAAAAGAGAAGGATTGAGATTCCCCTTGTGCATAGTATTCCAGTTCCTTTAACTGCTCTCCAGAAGACAGGAAACCTGCCCTGAGCTACATCTGTGACTGTCTTAAAACAACCAGTAAGAGATGAGAAATTGGAAACAACTCAAATGCATCTCAGCAAGTGAGAGAAAATCTGATCTGGCTCAACCTGAGTGTATGTGACAAAGCTTTGAGCAGGAGCTAAGGTGAGGATTTCAACTGAAGCACTGTACATTGGCATGCCACCAGTGTTGGAAATTATTGTAGTTTCAGTCATTCCCTCCCTTCCCAAACCAAAAAGGTAACTCAGCTCTTTCCCAGTGATTTTTGCTATACAATGTTAGACTGCAACTAGAAACATCTTCAGATGACACCAAAGGTGTGGAAAGTCCAGGTGTGATTGGCCTGAGCACTGGTGTGAGCTGTGCTGGCACCATTCCCCCTCCTGACAGAGGAGGAGACAGCTTCCCTCCCTGCAGGAAGGAGACATCAGCTCCTCAGAGTCCCAGCTTTGTCAATGATGCTCCACGAGTCCCCTCTGTTTTCCACAGCCACACAAAACTGCAGCTGGCAGGCAGACAAAACACCAAACCCAACAGAAAACGTGATCCTCTCCGAGGAAAATTTTACCTTCTCAGCCAGAAAGGAGCAAAGTGTGTCCCAGAGTGCTTTGAATTTAATAAGGCATGTTATTTTTAGCTTTTATAGATGAAAATGTCATTAAAGGCAAACATATTTCTAGGGGGGAAAAAGGCTAAATTCCTTTAGTTTGGAGTCTTTTGAAGGCCACCTCTACTTCCAAGAGAAGATGATGGGTTATAATAATAATAATAATAAAGCTAAACACATTGGGCACATTTTTCCTTTCCACACAGAGTGCTGCAACATTGCTTCCAAAAAGATAACAATGTCATTTCCTTCCATTTAAAAATCCATTTATTGCCACCATGTAACTGAGAACCTGGCCTTCTCCTGCCAGAATGACCACCTGAAGTCTGGCTGAAGAGGCAGCACCAGGCAGGTGGCTCTGAACCCAGTCAGGCACAGCAATGACCAGTTCAAATCCACATTCATACATTGAGCTAAACTGAAAACTGTCTCACCAAGGAGGTCAGTTCATTTTGGGGTCAGTTTTATTCAGTCAGTATATTTATTTAGTCCTAAGGGCTACTGGCACTGAGGATAAATAGGAAGGTAACTTGAAATCAATCTTCATACCTCATGAAAACATCCATGAGCAACGTATTTTGCAGAAAAAAAAATCACCTGGAGCCTGGGTTTCAGTAGTAGGGGCACAAAGCTGGGCTCTGACTCCATCTCTGGGCACTCAGGCTCTCTGCACCAGCAGCACTCCCAGTTCAGAGATGCAGCTCTTCTGTGCCACTAGAAATCAGTCTACTTTTACAGCAGGACCTAAAGTTTTTTTTCTAAACCATTCTGGGAACCACATGTGAATGGTTTTGCTCAAATCATTGTCAATCTGAAAATCTTCCAACACTCCTCAAGAAATGTATGTCAAAGTAGTAGTTTAATGACTTTATCCATGTGGATCTTGCCACCTCCTTGCTCTCCCCAGCCCCTTGCACTGGTAAATATGGGTTCTCAGAACTCACAAAGTGAGGAATGTGGAATTTTCTCCAGGATAAGCACATCCACCTACCAAGCCAGGGGAATCTGGCTCAGCTGTGCCATTTACAAAGCCCCTCCTGGACAGATGGAAGGTGGGCATCATTAACATTCTTCCCTAGGTCTAATCTGCTGCTGCCCTGGTGCTGATCCCAGAACCCATCCCAGCAGGATCACTGCAGTGCCTGCAGGGAGGTGCAGCTGGAGGAGGGTGACAGGCTCCAGCTCTGCCCTGCAAACCTCTCCTACAGGAGCTGGAAACTTCCAAATCTTCCAGATACTGCTGTCCCTCAGCCCCCATATCCCTGGGGTCACAGGGTACCATTCAGAGTTTAATTTACTGAAGGGTTAAAAACATCACCAGGAAACCTTTAAACCAAGCACACATTGCATTCTCAGATGTTTGCAGTGAGGGCTCCAGATCTGTTTTCTCTTTGCAACCAAACTCTCCAGAATCCAAACAGGATAAAGCAAATGGGAGGGCTGGAAAGAGCAGCAGTTCCAAAACTGTGCATTCAACACAGAACCTGCACATCCCTGTGCCCAGGGAGCATGGAAGCATCAAGATGTTTATGGCTTTCTTCTGAAAAAGCCATGCAATGCAGTCTTGCTCAATATGAACTCAGGAGAACATAATTTCTGACAAGAGTGGGCTCTAAACCAGAGCTTTAACACCATTAATTTTAATCTCTGCCTCTCTGGGCTGTTTTGATGAATTTATTCTAAACACCAGAATAGATTCCCAAATGGTGCCAACCAGCTTTTCCTGGAGGCCAGTGGACCCCTGCCACTGACTCCATATTTTCAAGGTTCTTTAATAGGTAGAATTTAGATATTTTGAGAGGTCCAAATAGTAAAAAGTAGCACTAATAAAAAGGAGACTGAAAAGGGGACAAAGGGCAGACAGATTTCAAAAGCCCATTCATGAGCCTTTGCTTTGGAAGAATGGGGGCCACATTCAGAACAAAAACTGCATGCATGTCCCCACAGCCTAATTCAGGGAAACCACAATGAGGTGATAGGCATGATTTATCAGTGTCACAAGCAGATGAAAATCCAGAGGATGCTTCAAGAGACAAAACCCTCTGATGTTAAAAGGGAAACTGCCCTCAGCTTCCACCCACTATGGATTGGAGGCATAATTTTTTTAGGAGTACTGTGGTGAGTAAGGAGCAGGCAGGGTGTCAGATCAAGCAGCTCCATGTCTGCAGGATTGATGGGCAGCTGTGAAAAAGCCTTCCCTCCCCAGTGTGCTACCAGAAATGGCAGAGTAAAGATCCCCAGAGCAGCCAGCCCTGCCCCTGCTGCCCCTCAACTCCTGCACCACAGCCAAGGAGACACAGCTCTGCTACTGGACAGCCTTTTTTGGCCACACAAAGAAATTTCAGCCTCTAACTACCTTGCTAAATAGCATGTAATGGGTAGAAACAGTTCAACTCACTTTTCAGTCTCCTTTCAGTGCAGATTAACTCACAAATTCTGCTTCTGAGCATCCCAGCATGTCCCAAGCTTCACTCCAGGCAGAGTGAGATCGGCATTTGCTTGATGTGGTTTTCCTTATGTGGAAATAAATACATTTAAAGACTGGCATTCTATTCAAAGAGGGGTCAACAATACAACAAAATAGGTCATGTCATCTTAATTGGGAAATCATAAATTCAGGGCTGTCCCCATCCTCGTAACACAGCAAGGATCTTTGTTCCAGGCATTAGGCAAAAGCCAGCACCCTTAGCCAAAATAACTTTTCAAGCAAACTCTCATTGAATAAATCTTTCACACCGAAGGGAACATTTTTCTGTACTCTGTTTTTTAACACCATTAACTTTAACTGTCAAGCCTGACAAGTATGGAAAACTGTTTTCTTACAAAAGTTAACACAAAAAACATTTTCCACTGAAAGGAGTTTTACTCACTACACATTAACTCTCCATTTTACCATTTAACTCTAATTGCTATTTTTCTCCATTCCAAATTTCTTTTCCTCTCCAAGATCTGGACTTTAAAGAGCCCGAGCAGCCAGACATCAGCACTTGTTTATAGAAGTTCTGTGACATGGCTATGTTGTAATGAAGTAATTATATTAAAAAGAAGGATCTGGGAATAACCATGACCCGTTAATAACATTCATTCACATGTTGCTATTCTTTTTTCCCTACTGTTTCCAAGTGCCTAGGTGAATTCTTGAAAATATTCAGGAGTTTGAAAGCATTTGGGCACTTTCAGAGCTGAATCAGAATATGAATTAACAGCCACGTGGGATGTAAAGCCCATTAGAGGAGCAGTGGGCTGCAGACACCAGTCTCAAGGGGCATCCATCTCTCCTCACTTCACCTTCTGAACATTACATTTCATCTTGGGTATCTCCTTAGTCAGTGGAAAGCATCAGGACCTCCTGGTGAGGGGGTGCAGCCTGTCTTTTCTGTGTGGATGTGCCTCTCCTCTCCAAAGAGGGGAGGAATCAATGAGAAGCTGAGTGAATTAATCTGTATCCTCAATGCTTTAGTAAGTAACAAGGTTTTCAGAAAATTCAGTCCTGGATTCGTTGGGGTTTTTTTTCTAAAATCCTTATCTAAGCTGGCAAGAAACAAATAAAACTCCTGAACTGCTTCTAGACCAGCCAGGTTCTGTGAGCCCTCCTCCTGTGCTGGGCACAGCTGAGCTGGGCACACATGTGCGCATCTCCCTTGAAGGAACTGATGGAAAACCAAATGAGACCACTGTGATTTTAACTTCTGACCCCTGGATATCACAGGTCACAAGACTTCCCAGAACTGATTCCTTCTCAGACTAGAGCAGAAATTCTAGGAAAAGAAAGACCATGTAAAAATTTCCAGTGAAACAGAGAGCTTCATGTTTCTCAGTGTGCTGTTGTGAGTGGTTAATTGCTTTCACTGCTGAGTGTGGTTTATGTCTAGTCTGAGTTCCTCTACCTTTGGTTTCTCTCTGTTGGGTTTTATTCCCTTTATTTGCTGGACTGAATTCAGCTTTTTCACTGTATTTATGTTTCTGTCCATCAGAGTGATCAAAACTCTCTGTCACCTTCCTCTCTTTCAGATGATGCCAAGTGTCTCCCCCAGTCTCCAGTGGGTGGATGTGCTTTCCAGTCATTTAATGAGTCCTTTTTCTCAATTCTCTCCAACTGTTGATGACAACATTTGCCATGAACTGCCAAAGTCACAACTGGAAACTGCAGGAGTCCCTTCCTCCTTGTTTCAAATCTTCCTGCTTTTATCCCCCCAAATATGACATTTTTCTTCTCTGTCACACTCTGACACAGGGATCTGTTTGCTGATGGTCCCACACATCTTTTTCAGTGTCAGCAGTTCCCTGGACATGGCTCAGCTCTACAAGAGTCCCATTAAAATGTGTTGCTTGTTTTTATTTAGGTTACCTATGGCACCTGAATCATTCTGCTCTGGTGATCTCTCTTTTATTTCAGTGATCTTCAGATTTTGACCTCACCACAGAGGTAGATCTGTGATAACCCCCAGGACTCCATTAGAAGCATGTCCATTCACTGATGAATTTCCATTTTAAACTGGAGAGTACAGCAGTTTCTTATCTATTTCAGTGGTGCCTAATTGGTTTTCTATCATCCCAGTCTTGTGTCAGAAGTTATTTGTAGCCAAAGGCAACACTTGCAAGGGACCACTGGGTGTTGCAGGCTGGAAAGGGCCTCAGGAGGTCACCCACCCCAACTGCAGGGTCAGCCATGAGAGCAGACCAGGATCCTCAGGCCTTCCCAGAAGTTTATCATATCAATACTATTACATTTATCAACACCAATTGTAATCTTCCCAGAAAGAAAAAAATCTAATTAGACAAGAACTATATTCTATAAGCCCATGTTGATTGACACTGCTTGCATTAATCCCTTTAATTCTTTACTAATTACATGCCCTATCAGCAATTTCATTATTTTGTCTAGGATTAATGTCAGGCAGAAAAATCCTTAGTTCTGTGAGCCACCTTGTTTATCCCTTAAAAAATAATGGCACACAGCTAAAATTCTTCCCCACAGATGTAACTTGCTGGTATTTATTATCTCTAATTAAGAGCTGCTATACAATCCTCATTCAGTGTAAAAGGTGTTTCATTGTTAAAGGACGTGATCACACAGCCTCCCTTTTTCCCTTGTAAGGAACAGAAATATTTATTGAACTCTTCAAAATTCTGTTCAATATTACTAACAACACTATCATTTTCATGTAGCACTGAGCTATTGTAAACATAGTTATTCCACTCAAGAAGGAGAGCTGCATTTCTATGGGGATTTCATTTTGAAAGCCATATGTTGGAGCCTTGTGCTGCAAATACTAAAAATGTGCTTGGAATTCCTAAAATTATACTTGAAAATATCCAGACACAAAAACAATTGCATCTAACATAGAAGAAATTCTATATTAGACCTCATTTTTGCAGATCAAGGGGAACTGATGACAGAATGTAAAAATATAGCAGCAGCTTAGGTACAAGAGACTGATTTGATTACATTTGTTATGTGCAAATAGAATAAAGTCCAAATGAGTAATGTATCTACTTGATGATTTCCAATGCCAGCTTAACAAAGCTGAAAATAATTACAAAGCAAAACAATTGAAAGAAGGAATTTGAGCAGGAATATGTGACTGATAATTGAGAACTGTTCAAGATAATTTTCCTCCCTACACAGAGGAACCACAATCCCATGGAAAAGAAAGAAGGCTGAGCTGGCAAAAAGCTGCTCTGGCTTGGAGGACAAGCAAAAGCCAAATCATGAAGTAGAAAATAAATGGGAAATTCTTCTGCACAAGTTCTTATTCTCTTCTTACTAAACTTTAGTTAATGTAAAATTAGTACATTTTATTTTTTGTTTTTTGTGAATATACATTTAAAAAACTATTATTAAAATTATATTCAACACGTAACTTTTATTTAGTTCTGGCTAATAACACACAACTCGTTACATCATCATTGTGTGTTGCTGTTGGTCCATCCAACCCATCTCCAATAAAACAAAGGACCAAGAACAAGGGCTGTGGAGAAAATCCAAGGCTTCAGAACAACAGCATGTACAGCAGGCAGAGCCATTCCCAAAACAGTGATTCCAGGCAGCACTGGAGATGCTCCAAAGCCTCCCTGACCCCTACACTGGACAGGTTTCCCCCTACAAAAATACCTCAGGACATGATGACTTTGAGATCCTGATATAAAGTGTGCTGGGCTGCAGAGAAGCAGCAAAGCTCCTTGAGAATAAACACAGTTCCAAATGCCAGGAATCCATAAACAGTCCTGGAAACATGCACAATGGCCAGAGATCCCAACCTAAACCTGGCACTTCATGTCTGCACTCACTGAGGGTCTCCCAGCATCACACGTGGGTCTGAGCCAGTTCCCAGCAGGGAGAAGAGTTTGGGATGCTCTGCAGCCCCCTCTGCCTTGCTCTTGGCACAGAAACTCTGGCTAAACCAGCCCCTGAAGTCTTGTCCTGCAATGGCACCATCCAACCAAAAACAAGGACCCATTGAACCACAGCTGGACTAGATGATCTTAGAGGTCTTTTCCAACCTAAACAATTCTGTGATTCTCATGAAGACCCAAATGTTCTGTCAATCCTCTGCCAGATGCTCCCCCAAATCCAAGGTGCTTCTGAGCACTTCACTAAGATGATAAACACCAAAACAGCCAGTAAGGTGGCTCAGGTTCAGGACTGAGCCTGGGGAGAGCCAAGACCTCACTGTGTGCTCCCCCTCCAGCCCAGGACACACAGGGTGATCTGCTCTGGCACAGTGGCACAGCACAGACACAGCCAGGTGTCCCACAGGCACCAGCTGCTCTCTGCACACAGCAAACCCTCCCTCATCAGGGACGAGATGCTTCCACGACAGAGATTTCTTTGCCAAGCAAGGATGTTGAGGAAGGTCCTTAAGGGTTAAATTTCCTGGCTGTCTCCTCCTCTTCTCCACCCACCTCCCTCCTCCCCTCTCCAGCACAGGATCCTGTGAAAGATCTGTGTTCTCTATTCGATATGCACCAGGAGAGAGCCCGGTCTGGCCTTTTTAATAAGGGGCAATTCCTTTGCATTCTCAGACGTCCCTTAAAAACCAAACTCTGATATTTCTGCTGCATTATTACTCTGGTCTGTAGATGTCTTCAGCCTGAGGAAACCCATTTGCTCTGCAGGTGTGACCTGCTCCTGCACTGCTGAACAGTTTCTCCCTGGTAAGAAAAGCCCCTCTAGAGAAACTGGCACTTGGAGCCAATTAACAGACCCTTCCACCTTCTGTTTTGCCAGTTTTTGTTGGCAGCTGCACCCAGTCCCTGTGGCTGCCACACCAGTCCTCACACCATGCCACATAAAAATGGAACTGGGAACCAGCGTGGGGAGCCTCAGGAAAAAGGAGGTGCCTGGAACACTGCTGGCCTGACTTTTTTCCTAACCTGTGTGCCATTCTTAACGATGCACTTCATGATTCAGCTTTCACAGCAGCACTGATTAACTCTGGGGAATGTAAGAGCTGCGTGGCACTGAGATAAATTTAACTCTGGAGGTGAGCAGAATTCCCAAAATAACCAGCACAGGAGAGGGGTGTTCCTGCAACCACAGGAACCAGGGAGTGAATGCCTGGCTCCCCAGGATGCAATTGCTCAGCAGCACTTCTGACCACAGGGCCAGCTCCAGCTGACCACAGAGATCCAGCTGGGATGAGAAAGAGCCATTCTGTGGAGCCCTAAGGGAAGGTGCAGGCTCTTCAGCATCTTGGCCAAAATCCTCCTAGATGAAAAGACTGCATTCAACTCCTCAAACCACTGCCTTAGAAAGCCCTTCTTGCTTTTCCAAGCAGGCAGAATGAAGCAGGGAGGGAATTGAGGTGCACAGCGAGTTTCAATGCAGGGCTTGGAATCAAGGGACTTGTTTGGGTTTAGATTCACAGATTCTTATTTCCTCAGATGTGGTAGCCTGACCTCCTGCATCATCCAGGTCATACAATTACATTTAAAAAAATCTGTATTGAGCCCCTTAACTTCTGTTTGAGCTGTGGAGTATTCCTGAGGAAGACATGCATTCTTGATTTGAAGAGATCAAACCATGGAGAACCCATCACGAACCCTGAAAAACTGTACCAGAGTTTAATTACTCTCACTGTTAAAAATTTGTACCTTACTTCCAATTTGAATTTTTCTGGCTTCAGTTTCCAGCCCTTGGACCTTGTCATGCCTTTGAGAGCCCAATTAAAGAATGCTAAAGTATCAGATACCATTTCCATCTGTCAGTGCTTTAACACAGAAACCTCAGTAGCTGATTCTCATGAGGTTTTTATCAGGATCTGAACTACCAGCAGTAACTTTTCTGTCTGTCTTCAGAACTGATTTGGAAGCCAAGTAAAAATGGTGAATGAAATTGGTTTTTCATAATTAGTGATTCTTGAGAAAGCTGGGAAATACATAGATCTGATTAGACAATCTTGAATGAATCTTGATTTTATCAGCATTCACTCTTTTCTCCACTGAAATGTTTTACTGGAAGAGCTCAGCCTCAAAGGATGGCATTGAAGGCTTCGTGGCACCCTAGGAGCTGAGTGTGACCCCTGTGGCATTCACACTGGGAATGTGAGAGAGCTGGACACGTGCTGTGGCTGAAACTGCACAGAGGGATGGAGAAATGAACCTGCAGATCCACTGGGAGCTGGATCACAACTGAAACAATCATCTCTGCTGTGACTGCAGTGGAAATGAACCCAGAATCCCACAATGGCTGGGGTTGGAAGGGACATTAAAGATCATCTCCTTCCACACTGACACCTCCCCCTGTCCCAGGTGCTCCCAGCCCCAGTGTCCAGCCTGGCCTTGGCACTGCCAGGGATCCAGGGGCAGCCACAGCTGCTCTGGGCACCCTGTGCCAGGGCCTGCCCACCCTCCCAGGGAAGGATTTCTATCTAGCATCTAATCTAAACCTCTCTTCTTTTCATTTAACACTGTTCCCCTTTGTCCTATCACTATGTGCCTATCACTGGCTGCTCTCTTCCAACCCAAACAGCTCTGGAAATTAACCCAAACTCATCCTGCAAGAGTGTTGGAGGGTTTTCCTTCTCCCACCTCCCTCCTTCCTGTCCCATGGAGCAACTTTTTGACAAGCAACAGGCAAAAATAATCCACATGTTGAAATAAACACTGAATGCCATCAGCCCCCATGCAATGGGACAGGCACTCTCCTTGGCAACTGTCTCACAGCAAATGGTGATATTTTCTCTCTCTAAAGAACCACAAACAACTTTTAGACAACAAAAGCAAGCGTGGAGTGAGAGCCAGACACAGCTCATGCATCCAGGGTGCCTGAGTTGGAATTATGGTGCAGTCAGTGTCTGCTGCTGGGTGAATTTAGAGGGATGGTTGGGAAAGTGGGGACTGGTGATGGAAGCAGACTCACCATCTCGTTTCTGGAGTTGCCACCACAACTCCTGCATGTGAGATGTTTCATCTTTGCTGCTCCAGCAGGCTGCTCACGAGGCAGCTGCTGGGATGAGCTGTGCTTCCTGCACAATGACACTTGCCTCCTTGAGGCAATGGCACCATGTTCTGCCACTGAATTAATCTGCCATATGACAGGCAGAGCACTTGAATACACCCAGAACCCAGTGAATTTGGCTCTCTATCACCAGGGGTATTTCCTCTATGCAAGCAGCCTCCATTGTGATCAGGGGAAAAAGGAACCAAGTTTATGTGCTAGACAAATACATGCTTGCCAGCCTGTCAGCAAATTATTACTTCAACCTGAGCTATTACTTTCCCCACTGCTTTTCTATTTAGCCTGAAAGCTCAGGATACAATCACACAGAACAGGACTCTCAGGTGAGACCTTATGCAAGGCATCACAGCTGTATGAACTTGGATAAATATTGCAGCAAATACTCAAGGTGTGTTCAATTCAGCTACAGACACTTTTTGTCATGGTAAGTGTTCAGAAAATGAAAACAGGTTACAAAGGTCTATTCTCTCCTACAAACACTAAATGCTCCCCTGAGGGACACTGATTTCTGCATCTGACATTAGCTTCTGTAAGGCCAGATCCAAAACACTGCAGGGAAGAGACTCAGGCAGGAGCTCAGAGGCATTTTGGGGGATGAAAATTCATTAAGAATCCACTACAAAACCAGAGACATATCTGGAAATGGAAAAGTTCCTCACAAGTTCCTCACCACAGGATTGATCCCAAACCTTCATCTGTCCACAGAAGGGAAACCCCACAAAAGGCACTTCTGTGAGCCAAGGGAACCCCAATGTTCTGCTGACCTCTGGGCCAGCCCAGCCCACCTCTGCCTGCTGGCACCTCTCCAGAGTCAGATTTTCCAAGTCCATGGACAAGAAATCAGACAGCAGGAGGTCAGGCTCTTTTCCCACATTCTTCAGGTCATCTGTCCCATAGATTCCTGTTACTGAGCCTATTTTTGCCCATGTAACCTTGACCAACTTAATCTTTCTATTATCAGGAGGAAATAGTGATAGTTTTTATTATATCTACCTGTCTTAGATTTATTGTACTCAGAAGGATGCCTGTGTTTTCTATTAAGAAGTATCTTTATTTTACCATATCACTAAAAGAGAGAAGTATGCAGGTCCTGACAGCTGTTCAGCCCAACCATCTCACACTTAATATTTTTCTTTGCTAAAAAAAAAATGGCAGGAGTTACCAAGGCCCTAAATTAGCAAAACTCCTAAGTATAAATGTAGCTTAAAAATACATGCTTAATTTCCATTTAGATCATGGGAAATTACAGCCCAATCCCAGCAGGCACCTCCAGTTTTTTATATATACATTTATAGAGATATAATTACAGGTTAGTGGCATAAGTACACCTCAAAGCACGTGCCTGAATGTGTTGCTGAATCAAAGCTCCAACACCCTCCATACCAACCCTGCAGCAAAACACATTATTGGAAACACCACTAGCAGCAAGCACATCCCAATAAAATGCAATTTTAACGCTAGGAAACATCCTGAGTTATCGAACCTAACCAAAGCACCAGTGGCTGCTGCATGACAAGACCTGCATTTGATCTTGCCTTTACACAGAATGCAGGAACACCAGCTCATAAACAAGTGAGGAAACACATTTAACCAACAACCCACAACTTACTTTGAACAAGCTTACCGATGTCAGCACACAGGATAAAATTAGCCCGTTGGAGTCTGGATTTTGGCATGATTATCTGCTAATTACACTCTGTAAGCTGAGAGGGGTGGGCTTAGCAGCTCGCCGGGGGCTGCTGGCTGCCTGTCTTCCCACCAAATTTGCTCACAAGGCATCTAAAAATAACTTTATAGACAAATCTTCCTCTGGAGGGGGAGGCAGGGCAAAACAAAAGAGTGTAGAGAGCTTAACCTCTTCATGCCCAAATATCCCCAGGTGTAGTGAGGTAAGCAACACCCACATGAGCAGAATGGAATTCTTTGGTAGCTTTACATCAAGGACCCAGGGCCTAAACCCTGCTGTTATTCTCATTCCCTCCAAATTCAGTTTCCTGCATGCTCACATCTGCATCCTCCCCTGTCCCTGTGTCACACGTGGTCATTGCCTCTGTTTCACCAGCTGGATCCTTTCTACCCCAGGTGGAGCTTTGGGGCTGTGCTACAACATACCTGTGAGCTGAGAACCCCTGGTGTGCTGCCAGAGGTGACAGTGTCCTGCCAGAGGTGACAGTGTCCTGTCCTGGTGGCAGCACAGGCTCTGTGCTCACACAGAAAATGTGAGCAGAGGTTTGCCCAGCAGCTCTCCCATTTCCAGCCTTCTCTGCCCTGCTTCTCCTCCCCCAGCATCAGCTGCTGATTTCCACCCAGCTCTTATTTTATGCACATCCATCCCCATTCTTTTCAAAGGCTGAGAGTTATCTCTGTCCTGGAGTACGTGGGGGAAAATATGATGATGTTTATTGTCACGGGCATATGACAAGCACGTGATCATTTTCACTGGTTCTGCAGATGGAGCAAATCTATCAGAAGACTGAAATAAGCTAAGTGGATGAAACACAAGCAAAAATTTATCCACTAAGCAATTCTATTAGGTTACAGACCAAAGGAGGTTATTGATTCAAAGATCACAGCGTGAGGGACTAAATACTTATGAGCATCAAAGCCCCAGTGCAGTCAATTACTGCTCACAGCAGTGACTGGAGCTCCACTTCAGGAAAGGATGTGTTGTTCCAGCAGCAGTGACTTGATGGAAAATGTGCTGTAAGTGCTAAATATGACAGAGCAAATATAAGGACTAGAGACAAATGATTATACAGGGGATGTTTAAGCTCCTCAACAAACTAACTATGCTGCTGGTGAGAAGCAAGCCAGGAAGAAGCACAGAAACTGAAATACAGGCTGCACACAGCACTGGCTTTACATAAAGGTCAAATTCCCACTTTTTAACACAAAAGTCAAAAGAGACCAAGCTTATCCAATTCTTGGCCATGTTTTTCATTGCAAGGTCATCTCCATATTCAGTGTGATGATTTTTTATGTTCTAATGGCAGCCAGCAACATTAACAGCTGTTAGGGTTGAATTCTTCCTGACACAGCAGGTGGATGACATCCACAAATAATACACAGGTAAAAGCACAATTACAAGGAGCAAAATACTGTCAGCTTCCAAGGAATAAGAGCAACTCCAGAGAAGCAGTGTTAGAGGCAAACTGGAGCTAAACCTCAACAAGGATTCTAAACTTTAAAAATTCCTTCATACTGCCATGCAGACAAGATCCATTTCTTTAAAGGCTCAATCTTTGGAGATTGCTGAAAAAGAAATGAAGACATTTGCACATCCTGTTCCCCTCTTCTGTCTTTTAAGCCAGAAGGAAGACATGAGCCAGGCCTATTATGCATTAAACAAAAAAAACCCCACAATTGCAAGTCTCCTGATGTTTGCCCATCTTTATGTTTCCACTCCTAGATAAGGCTAAGCTCCAAAAGAACCTCAGATCTGCTGAGGGAAATGCACAACACTGCTGGCAGAATTGAAGGACCACTTCCCTTTTTCCTCAATAATCCCCCCTCTCTGTATAGCTCCTCTGTGGATAGATTAAATTATTTTTCAAAGCTAGTTTTTCTTCCAATAGTGTCACCACTGTCTTCCACTAGAAGCAAATGCATGTAAACACGAGTTCCACGAGTTCAAGCTGATTTAACAAATCCCCCTGTTCTCCAATCCCATTATTCCTCTGCCAGGCTGGCTAACATCAGCTCACAGGAGTCACAAGAAGTTGCCCCCTCCCCACAGTGTGGGACCCACTGGGAGCTTTGTTTTCAAAATGTGTGGTTTGTATTCTTTTTAATCCTCAAATGCTAAAAGTGAATTGAGGAACTAGGACAGCTGCTGGAGGCTGTGGTGAGGTGGTAATTTAGAAGGGTTTATGAAGCCAGGCACCCTGCCTTTTACAGAAAACATTGTATTCCACAGAGACATTTTAAAATAATATGCTAGGATATGATACAGCTCTAATATTTTCTCATGTAAATTGCTTTCCTTCTCCCTTTTTTTATTCTGTTGGCTGATGCCAAGGATTAAAAGTGTCACTATGTGGAAATCATGCAGACAAACTCTCAATAAACCATTTTCACCCAACCTGCAGATCACCAGGCCTTAGTCTGTGAGCTGAGAGACAGAAACCAGTGGGTGCTCTGTGACCTGAGCTGTTTGCAACACAAAATGTCACAAAAAAAGAGCCAATTTCTATGATTGATATGGGATTGATACTGGGATTGTTGGTGTTCAGTTCTTTCCCAGGCAGCTGGCTTGGAGCAGGGGTGGACACTCAGAGCCACACAGAGCCAGCTGTGTCCCCCTGGACACCTTCCAGGCTGTGGGAATGCATTTTCATCTCCAGAGGGGTCAGCAGGGACACAATTCATGCTATCACTTGCACACATCTTGCACGGCTGGGCATAGCACAGATCTGCCCCAGGAGCCTGAGCAGGAGTTAATTTTCTGTGCAAATGTCCTACTGGAAAAGGAAAACCCTGGTGCACACAGTGGAGCTGCACCTTCACCTCCAGCTCCCCCAGCCCTACAGAGCTTCCTCTTTCCACCCTGCTGCCCAGCAGAATTCCAGCAGAATTCCAGCAGAAACCATTTCTGTGCCATGCCAAGAGGAGGAGAGGACAAGGCACCATCACCTCACTGCTCTCTTGCTTGCAGGTTTTACAGTGGCCACCACCTACCAATTCTCTTAAAATAAATAAATAAAAAATAAAAAGACTTAAAAGCCAGGGCTGTAAAGGCTGTTTGTGGCTTTGTGGGGTACAAAACCCATGAGGTCAGGAGGTTTTTGAAACAATCCATTTTCTGCTCAGTGGAGAGGTGTGAGTGCTGAATCACAGACATGGCAAATTATGAAAAGAACACATTTTGTTGAGAGCAAAATGTTTAATCTGAATGCTTGACCAGAACCAGTCCAGGTTACCTGGAGGGTTGCCATGAGCTGGGCAGGGTTCCCACACTCTTCAAGAAGCTCTGGATTCAGAGCAAAGCTATCCTGCATGGGCTGGATGTTCTTACACCCACAGTATAAAAGATCCTGAGGTCTGAGTGAGACCCACCAAGGACTTGCTGAAGTCCAGGACACCACCAGCCATGCCTGAGGCTGCCCATGAAGCCCATGCCCATTCCTAAGACTGCCAGGCAGTCACTGAAACTCAATTGGTCACAGCCACTGCTGTTACTGTCAGAAAAGTCACTCTCCCTAAGAACCTCCAAGGTTCAAGATTAATTTTGCATCATAAATACTTTGTTCACACATTCAGAATAGGTCAAAAGTAAATAGAAACTGAATATTCAAGGAACTCTATAAAATTCTTCCCATGGGAGAGTGGGAGATCAGGATAAAGGGGACAACTTGCACAGTCCTTCATCAAGCCCCTAACATGGTTCTGGGTCCCAGCTGCTTTGGTACCACCCCTTTCCACACTAGCATGTGTTTCCTGCCACAGCCTGACTGAGCACAATGTGCATGACACATCCTGTCATCACCAGAGCACTCCTCATCCACATGGCATTTCAGGAGTCTGCACCATGCCCAGCCAGTTGTCCTCCTGCTGGCAATTCCACAGTGTCTAGACCATGGGCTGCACTTGGTTTTCTTCACTGTTTCACTCACCCATCAAAAGTCCTTCTTCCCTCAAAACAACTGTTTCATTTTATTTAAAAAGACAAAATCAACCTACTGATGGTTTGGTACCAATTCCACAGAACGTGTGTAAATTTATACTTCCATTAATCAATACTTACTCATAGATGAAATGAAGGAGCAGCTGTCTGGGCACATATGTTTAGCATCAGTTCATGACTAAATATACCTCCCATGGCTCCCAAAACCTCAAACAAAGAGCTGCTGTTCTCCTGAGATGCACAGCCAGGGTCAGGTAAAGGTTATGAGTTATCCCTATCTCAAGGTTACTTACACAGAACATAAACTCCAGGATCAAGTTGCAGAGTCAGCAGCAATTGCTCACTCAAAGTCAATCACCTTCAGCAGAGACCAAGCAAAAGCAGAGGCCTTTGGGTCTGCCCAGCTTCCAGGAGTGAACTTTGCTATTATCAGCTTTCCTGCTCCAGGGAGCTCCTCACATGTCAGGGCTCCTGCTGCCAGCCCTGGGCAGCAGATTCCAAACAGCATCCCTGGTAACATTTCTTGGCTTATTTTGGAGTGACTTCGAGTTCAGCAGAGCAGGAGCAGCGAGGTGAGGTGGGTTTGAGAGGTGTCAGAGGGCTGGGTGAGGGTCCCAGACATGGAGCAAGCTGTTATTTCACCCCACTGCCCAAGGGAGTTGTGAGGTACAAGGACCACAGAACACAGGACTGCTCTGGAACCCTCTCATTTAAAAACCAGCATTTCACAAGGTGTGCTCAGCTCATCCTTCACCCCAAAGGTTTGGTAATGAAGAACAATGCTGTCTTTCTGAAGGACAGCCAGGAAACCCAACAGACCAAACTGTCTGTGATTTTCACGTGTATTTAAGAAAATACATAGCCTGATAATCAGGTGGGATAAAAGGATAAAAGACATGAACACTGTTATGCCTTAAATCTGTGCACTCAGTGAGGCAAATACTGAGATTTCAACTTGCAAGTCCATTTTTCAAACACAAGCCTTCCCCTGAGGGATATCCACCAAGATCTTGCTTGCTTTAAAGGCATTTCTTCTGAAGTACAGGCCTGAATGCACTGTCCAGATTCACAGTTCAAGCATCTGATGGGCTGCTCAGTATTTTGATGATAATCCATCTTAAAATTGAAGAGCCAAACTGCTCACAAACCCTCACAAGAGAGCAGAGCACACATTGGAAGAAGCTCCATTCCCATCTGCCTGCAGGCTGCTCTCAGTAGCATGAAGTCCTGGTGGATTCCTGGCCTGTCTCACAGGACAATTGCAAGGCTCAGGTCTGCAAAGTGCTTTGAAACTCTTCTGTCAAAGCTTTAAATCAATACCAAGTGGTGTTGTTGTTGTTGTATTACTGGCACAGATTGCCCAGAGAGGTTGTGGGTGTCCTGGGAACAGCCCAGACCAGGGTGGACAAGACTCTGAGCAAGATGAAGATGTCCCTGCTCCCTGCAAGGGAACTGCAATGAGATGACCTTTAAGGTCTCTTCCAACACAAACTATCCTGTGATTCCATGGTACCTTCCCTCTGCTTTCAGCCAGGCTGTGGGACTCTCCACATCCCACATTTTCCATGTCAAAGGGAGAAACCTTTTCTCCCTTACTAGATTACTCCAACTTCTTCA
Organism: Buphagus erythrorhynchus; assembly: GCA_013400855.1. Taxonomy (NCBI): domain Eukaryota; kingdom Metazoa; phylum Chordata; class Aves; order Passeriformes; family Sturnidae; genus Buphagus; species Buphagus erythrorhynchus. Next base: position 27,206 of record VZTT01022027.1, read on the forward strand.
CTTAAATAAACATTCATCAGCTTTTATGGGGTTGTAGGACCTGCTCAGCAACATCCCTGCTGCTCCAGGCAGCTGGAGCACCCCCAGCTGTCCCTGCCTCCCTCCCAGTGCCAGCAGCAGAGAAGGGGAGCAGCTCCTGCTAATGCAGGGTTTCATCCTGCATGGAAGACAAAATCCTGGAGCCCCTGCACCCAATCCTGCACCTGCCAAAGGCTTTGTGCCCCTGGCCTGAGGAACACATCCCAGCAAAGGCTGGAGGAGATTTCACCTGCCCCTTCTGCATTTCCCTCTCATTCTGTCCCTCTCTTTTTTACAATGGAAGGTGGGAAAACATAAGAACAATCTCACATTGACATCAGAAGCCATCAATCATCTGCTAAAAACAGATGAATAATAGAACAAAAAGGAGAAAGAGAGAGAGAAAAGGGTCAAGGCTGGTCCTTCAGTATGAAAATGCCTGTCCTGGTGAAATATACTGTAAATTAGTCTGAGACAAGGGAATTTGGAGCCAGCAGGATCTCCAAAGCCCACTTAATATCAACTCCAGAAACATTACACTAATGGATTTTTAAATATGATTTACAGGATGCTCTATCAAGGAGTGGAGGAAAATGAAGAGCTGACCTGGCCTGAGGGATGTGCTTTGGGAAGGCAGGTGCTGCCTCCCTGCTGCAGGAGGAGAAGTTGGGTGGCAAAGAAAGAGAAGCATTTTGAGGGCAGCACAGCTTGAAGGTGGGGGGCCACCCCTGCACTTTGGAAATGCCACTCAAAGCACCCAATTTTCAAACCAGAGCAGTGGGGATTTAGGCACATGCTTCCCATTGATGAACACGGTTTGAATATTTGGAAACCTGCATCCTGTGGAATTTTAATGACCTAGACCCCTCACACAGCCTAACTTCCAGGGACAAAGTCCTGAACTTTTTGGGAGTATGAGATTGAACCACAGACACCTCCATGCAGGGGTGCAATTGTGCATGTTCTTCTGTGCTCCCTGAAAAAAAAAAATAAAACAAACAGCTTTTTTCCAGGACAAAAGCTCCTGAATACATTAAATATCTCTATCAGGATGAATGTCAAGTGGTTCAAAGGGGGAAGAAGAAGCCCATGCACAGACCCCTTTGAAAATGCCTCTGCATAGGCTGAGCCCCCTCAGGGATGAGGAAAATCCCCTCCCAGCAGCACAAGGTTCCTTGTTGCACAATGCTTCCTTCAGCAGCATTGGCAGAG
>VZTT01022039.1:2287-20222 GCA_013400855.1 Buphagus erythrorhynchus
TTGTTGAATAGTGCTCAGGGCCTGGTGACCTCAGCCAGGGCAGAAGGCTGAGGAAAAATTAAGCCTAAAATCCTCTAGGACTTTTCCAATCTCTGGACACCAAAAACACTATCTGGAAACTGAAATGTGGTGTTGTTCTGTTACTTCATACCTATGATGATCTTTTCATGAAGGAGAGCTCCAATTCTGCCAGCTCCATGAAGCAGGAATTCCCTTTCTCTTGTGTCCTACAGGCAGGCTCTGACAGAGACATTGCCAGCTGTCTCTGTTCACATAGGCCTCACTGTGAAAAAGCCAAACAACAACACAACTTTCATGCTGCACCATTTAGCTTTGGCTGAATGTGTAATCGTGTGTCTGTGGTTTTCCTGTTTGGGTGCCTAATTTAATTGGCTGAGTCCACTCCTTCAAGTGTGGAATGGACTCTGAGGGTATAAGGAATTAGCATGTTTCTGCCAGAGACATTCCATCCGGATCCTATGTTTGTTTAACATGTACAAACAGCTAAAATAAAATACTTGTTGGCCTCAGTAATAAACAGAATATAAAATAGTGTGAAATTAAGCAAGACCAGCTGGGCTTCAGGAGAAATGAAAGGAACAGTTAACTTACACTACACAATGATCTGGAATGCAGACACACTAAGATGGACTGCTATTGATGTCTGGTTTTGATGCATTTTATATACAAAGCACTGATTAGATCTAGCTACCAAATTATACCCTTTCATATCCATATGTCAGTAATAAACAAAATTTAGAGGAGCAAAACAATTGCTCTGCAAGCCAAGTTTAAAATGTTGCATCATTGGCTATATAAGTGTGAAGTCATCACAGCAGTGATAATGATTCCATTGTCCCAGAGCCAAAGGAAAGGGAAAAAAACCAACAAAAAAATCCCTTTAAGAATTCTTCAGATCTGAGGTAGGATTTGTCCAGCCCTCAGGGACTCAGGAGAATTTCAGGATACGCATTGGTATAGAATCCATGTAGGAGCACTTGGGCCTCCACATATATATACTGAAACCATAAACCAAGCAACTGCTTAAGCAGAGTTTTTTGAAGAACTTTAGAAAGTTGTTCCCTATAACACAGGACAGGATGGAGGTGCTCCCTCTGATGGGATTTTTCCTCCTTAATTGGGAAACAGAGTCAGGGACTCTGTGATACAGAAGGCACGATTCTATCTCATTGCAGTATGCAATTCTGAACAAAGAATTCAAGCAGAAAAGTGACTTAAGTTGCAATTCCTGTGAAGGATGCTCTGCTACACTGCCCAGACCACCCTTGTCTCTTTCTCTGGCTAGTCACTGTGCTCCAAACCTTTCCCACTTACCTTCCCTTGGGATTATACATGTGGCATTGTGGCTAATTGTCTGTCCAGCAAATTTTTCCTGGCAGTTGGACATTTTGGATCTTTCTCAGTTTGGTATCAAATACATTTATGTTTCCAAGATCTCTTTTAAGAAAAAGAGGCTAAATGAGTAAATAAAGTCCAGCCCTTGGAAAAGCTGCATAGGAAAGAAGTTTGTCAGGACTAAATCACCGACAAAATAAAATGTCTGGGGGAACAGATTTAGAAGTCTGTCAGACAAATTACTCAGCTGGACTGTTTTGATCTTTCATTTTCTTTTAAAAAAAATAAATTGGGAATAGTAAACAGGATCTAGTTCTTCCTCCCCAGTGTGAACTCACTGTTGAATTGCCAAACCAACAGGAATGGATTTTCTTTCAGTCACAGTGTAGGGACCTGTTTCTTACCACCTAAGGGCAAGATTCCTTAAATCATCCATAGTGAAGCTTAAGCCCCAAGATGCAGCTTCCTGTGGAAAACCCTGTCTATACAGCCCAGTGCCACTCTGCCTCTGAAGGCACTGGAACACCAGGTAGGTCACAGACAATAGCAGTTAATTTTACTCTGGTCATCATTTTAAAACACCATTTCCATCCATTGCTTATTCTCCTATAGTTCTTCTGTCATAAAAGATCACTTGCCAGGTAAGCCAACATGATGGGGAACAGGCTCAAAATCAAAAGAGTAAAGAATTTCACAGCACACCTGTATCAGTGGCAGAACACACCACAGCATCACCAGTCTGAATATCTGAACCATTGGTTTGAATCTGGATGAGAAATGACTCTCACTTGAATGTCTCTTCCCACCCTTTATTATCTTCCTTTATCTAGAAACACTTGGAATAAAGCAAAACAAACTGAATCTTCATTCTCACCCCAGGAAAACAATTTTGGGACTTTATATCCAGCCAGAAAGCCTATTTTTCTGGGGATGCAGACCCAGAATGCTCTCTCCAGACTTGAAATTGATAAGACACATGAAGGCATGGTCCAGTGGCCAATAACATACACCCAAACAGGTCTTCTTGCATAAAGAGCAGGTAATACTCTGGAATACAGAACTTCATATATTGCCATTGTAAAGGTTTGAGAATTAACTTGTAATGGGGATTGGTCACATAGTCATTGTAGAGTGTATAAATCACTAAATCATTCATTTATATAGTACAATACAGTTACAGAAATAATACTGTACATATGGTAAGGGGGCCAATTGGGGAAAAATATTCTTCAGCACCCTGCACATTCATTCAAGAGCTCTGTTTTAACTTCTGCTATCACTTACTAAAGCTACACCATACATGAGCTTTCCACCTTCAGGAATCTGACTCCAACACCTTCTTTTCACGCTGCTGCCTGGAACTTAACGCTTTCAGCATCAGTTAGCATCATCCAGCAGGAGCTTTTAGGAAGTCTGCTTTTAAAGGGGCTCCAGAAGTAAGGCAGGGGATTAAGATACTTCATCCAGAGGCTGGAGCTAACTGGACAAAAGGAAGCAAAGACTCAGGTTGCCTATGAAGACATGCAAAAGGACTTTAAGAGACAAATCACTGGGTGACAAATTGATCAATGATATTTAATGCAAACAAACGTAAAGGGAAACATATGGAAACAACAATTCTGACTATACGTTTAAAAGTACGGTCTCCAAGCTCATTACTGCACCAAGAGGAAGATCTCAATAGGTGTAGGCAACAAACTAGCTGGATAAGTAATACAGATAATATAACAGATAATGAAAGCCTCAGCTCAAAGAACAGTTGATAGAAGAAAACAGCAAATTAAATGTAAGGAGTCACTGTGAAAGTAGAGAGCGTGACTGCATCAGTGCATAAATCCACAGAGCCCTTATATCTGGTTCTGATCCCATTTCTCAAATGGATATAGAAATAGAAAAGGCATGGACAAGAGTGGCAAAGATAACAAAAGCTGCAGAATGACTACCGGACAGGAAACAGTCAAATGTGCTGGCATGGTCTAGTATGGAAGACATGCCACAGGAAGGATACGGTAGACACCTACCAAATTGGAAGAGGCATGGCAACAATAACAGGAGATTCATTCACTGCTTCTTCCCATACAAGACCTCAGAAGCATCAAAGAACATGAACAGATCCCACAGTGTAATGTACAGTCAAGCTGTGGAACACCTTGATAAAGGATGCCACAGTGGATGCAAAGGTTTAAAAAAGTTCTGTGACTGGATTCTTGAGGAAAAAATTGTGAAGGTCTCCCAAGGAGGAAAACCTCTCTTCTGGCTCAGCAGGGCTAGAACAGGGTGTTTGTGTTCAGAATAGTATTTCAGAGGGTAATAGCTACCTTCAACTTCTGATGATACCTGAGACAAGGATGGGGCTAGATGAGCTTTTGGGTCTAACATGGCTCATCTCATATCCTTTCTCGATCATTTGCCTTTCAGTGTGGACCAAGTAAATTGTGTACACAGATCTTCCTCCCCTCACAGCTCTGTAGGCTGCAAAGGCTTCTATCCTCAGTAACTTGTCATTGCCTCATTGCTGGGGGTCATATCAAATCTGTTAACTAGGGCTGCTTCTTTATGCCCGGATCTGTTTTAGTGAAAACAAACCTTACTTACAGTGACAGTATTATTTAAATCAATGATTCCTTTTTGAGGAATAGAGGTTAAGGGTTCTCATCTGAACAGCTCAGTCACCATACTGGAGTAGGGATGCAACAACAATCTGGAAAGGCAGAACAGACTACAGACCTGGCTTTCCTTTCCATGTTCGTTCTCCCAAAAATGAGGAGTATCAAAACTCTCTGGCTCAGGAACTCACTGTGAATGAAGATGGCTGACAATTTTTCAAAATTTCCTTTTTATGTTCCTGATGGTCTTCATTTTCACTGTTTCTTTGTTGGACCCTTTTTCTCCACAGGAAGTTCAGGTTTGAAAAAAATCTAAACAAAATCTCCACATCCAGTGTGAGATATCTGCCACTCTGTGATTAATTTAAATACTTTACTGAGAACATTAACAAAAGGGTTCTAACAATTGATTATATCTTAAAAGAGTGAAATCTTTCCAGTAATATTTTTAGTATGCCAAATTTATTTCAGAATGTGCACTATTATTCAAAAAGAGAAGCTTTTCTGTATGCTTCAATATGAACAATTTAAAGTTAAAAATTTTCACTGAAATTATACTCACTCTTAGTTAACTCAATGCAAGTAAGGAAATATCCTGATCTGACTACAAAATCATTGTCTGTATTTTTTATCTTTTTAAGATGTGAACACTACCATCAGTGAAATATTAGAAGCAAATGATGATGCTTCTCATATTTATTTTGACTTTTTTTTTATTTATAATTATCATATAGGGGAGATTTTTTCAAAGCCTGTCTTTTGGGAGTTTCCTGTTTAAGTATCTTTATTGTTGCATTAAATTGCAACAATCCTCATCCAGTTTATCCAGAATAGCATTTCTACCCTTCAGAGTTCAACAAAGGAACCACCACCTTACAGCCTCTGTCTGCCTCTGTGGAAGGATGCAGCACGGCCCTCAACAAACACCCTTGGGGATCAATTTAAAGAAGAAAACTACATGATTGCCTTTATACCCTATCTAATCAATCTTCACCTTTCTTCATCAATCCAGCTAGCATCAATAAGAAGCTAAGGATGAAGATCAGGGCTGTGTGCTAATGACAAAGCTGAAAATGTATCCCAGTTCATTAAACTGTTCTGTTCATTCACTGTTTCTGTCTTCAGAGTTGATAATACGTTTTCATAAACAGGCAGGTTATTAAAACCCAAACTTCCTGGTGAGAGCTGGGACATTTTCCATTAAGTTGTTTCTGAAGAGAACTGTCCACAGACAGCAGACGAAATGGAGAATCTTTACCCCACTAACTACTCACTGAAAAAGGTAAAAAGTGCTCCTCAAAAGACAGGCCTTCACACAAACACTGAAGTTTCAGTTTAAATTCCTGATGAAATCACAAATAAGTAAGGCCAGTAGGCCAATTACATGCAAAGGCACCATATACATCTTTGTTGCACTATAGAACAATAGAAGAGAACAAGAACTTTAAAGAAACAGGGGAAAAAATTGAAAGTTTTAATATTTTTCTCTGCATTTGGTACTTCTAGGAGAATATTCTTTTCTCAGGATCTGCATCTGTAAAACCAAGAGAACCTTCTGGGAAAAAAAAAAAAAGATGACTCTTTGACAGAAGTAATGTTCTCAATGATTCATTTGAAAGTGCTGAACTCATATTCAGAACCTGAAATCTAAGAACCACCAGCTGGGCTGGGATTCAAAATTACATTGAAGGAGTGATTGTTTGAGTTGTGAGGCATTAAGTAGTAGAGGCAATTGCTTTTTTCACCTATTCCACAAGGAAATTAGGAAGAGAAACATACAAGAATTAGGAAAAGAAGACTTAGTATTGTTGGACTACAGCATCTTCCACTGCTGAACCAGAGGTTGCTTTAAAAAGGAACTTCAAAAATTTAAATAAACCTTTTACAGTGAATCATTTCAAGACGGAGTTGGAAGAAAGACAAAACAAATAAGATAAAATTGTACATAGTAAATTAGTTTAAAAAGAATTTGTTTATGTACTGGGAGTTCACTTATAATAAGAGGGGCAAAAAAAGTCCTACCAAAAAAGCCAAGGGAAGGAAGAGGGAGTCCATAGAGTAAGTATTTGCGGGAATATCTATAGGTCATGTATAAAGAGCATGGAGAAAGCCTGCAACCATAGGAACTACACAGAGACACTCCCGTATACTGCATAAGGAATGCAGAGGGTCACAGACCTCTTCTATTTCAGTTTAGGAGTGATTAAAAACTGCTGTCAGCTATCCACACCAGCTGGGGAGATGCCTGGTGGGCAGGATTCTCTCGAAGTCCATGAAGTATCACTAGTCTATGCAATATATATTAATTTAACCTGCACTGCAGACTGTGCTACCTAAAATGAGCCCAATCAAATCAAGGGGTGGAAAACCAGGTACTGATTCCCAGGAGTCAACCACTGTTAACGGCCAGCAGCTGCAGCCAGCACGCAGGACAGCAAGGAACATGGCTCCTATGGGGGTAAGCAGCACAAGAAAGGAGTACAAGTTAGGAACCCAAAAACACAAATGGACTTTAGGATCAGGCAGAATTTTCAGCAAAACAGACAACAGGAGTGTGTAAAACAAAGCAGGCCCTGATCTGCTTTAACTCAGCCTTCACCCTTCTCCGCACACACGGGCACAAATGAGCATCCTTCCTGGAGCCAATGACAGCACAGGTCTGCATTCATTCCAGAGTAAATTACTCCCTTTCTTCGCATAATTTACACAAGTCTACCTCTTACAGTCACAAATTATAGCAACTTGCATCTTACAGGTATTTACAACCATGAACTACTGGAGTTGGGTAAGGGAATCGTGATGAAAAGAAGAAAAGCTACAGAAAGCTCAAACAGAAGATCAAAAGGGCTCTGCCAATGTAATAAGTGTAACAGTAAACACTCTAATTTCTTCACCATATTACTGGAAGTGGTGTTGCTATGGTAAACAAATTAATATTTTTAATTCAATTCACTTAGAACTACCTATGACCTCCATTTACTTTTGCTGTTTCTCCCAGTTTGAACAATGAAAAGCAATAAAGCAAGTTTCAGTTTTGCTTCTAGCCAGTTTCACTTTCAGAAAAGACTATTTATTTATTAAAAAAACACCCACAGGTCGATTTCATTGGAATCAAAAGCTGCACACATTACTGTTGACCTCTGATTCAATAAAAGGTTTATGGAACACTTAGGTCTAGGTTAGGTTAAATTAAGTTGACAGAGTTTTGATAACAAATACTCAATTGATTTACAGAGAAATTAATTTAGTCCAAAGTGTTAGTACAGCTATTTGTTAAAATTGTGAATTATAGAATTTCACAGAATCACAAAATTATTGAGGCTGGAGGGCACCTTTGGAGGCTGCTCAGTTCAAACCCCTGCTCAAAGTAGGGACAATAAGAACAGGCTGCTCATGGCTGTGCCTAGTCCAGTTTTAAATGTCTCCAAGGACAGAGACTCCAGAACATTTAACGGCAATCTGTTTCTTTCAGTGTTCATTCACCCTTACAATTAAAAACATTTTTTTTTTTTTTTTTACGTTTAAGTGGAATTTTCTGTATTTCAGTTTGTACCTTTTGTCACTTGTTTGTTTGCCTGCATGGTTCTGAGAAGAGCCTGGCTCTTTATCCTTCATACCCTCCTGAGCAGCAGGCCCACATTCTTCTTTGCCTTCTTTGTGCTGACAGTGCACCTGCAGAAGGCTTTCTTGCCACCCCTTACCAGATCCAAGTCCCAAGGGCTTTAGCTTTCCTCAGTCCATCCTTGTACCTCTGAAGTCCTCCTGGGTGACTCCTTTTACCTCTTGTATGCATCTTTGTTTCTTTTTTAACAGAAATTTAATGCACACAGAAAGCTACACCAGCATCCGATTTTGTAATTTTGTGTGGACAGTCCCCTTAATGCAACTGCTTTTCTAATACAGTGCAATGGAATTATCGAAGTCCTATTCACACGCTTCAAAACCTTTTAAATAAAGACCCACCCAACCAACAAGTGGAAAACTGTGTCTACAAAGGCACAGTACTCTGTCTTGTTCTTACAGTCTCTCTTGCAGCACCCTGCCGTAGACCATGAACTCCAAGAGCAGGAGGCAAGCTATGCTGCTGTACTGCAATCAAGTCATGGCTTGTAAACTCTGAACAAAGACTGAGCAGTGAGGAACTGCATGTGCAGTCTGTACAATCTTCATAAAATTAATTAATGAACAAATAAATATTCCTTGATGGATGAGCCAGACAGCAAATATCCCACAAGTTCCTCCCCAGCCCTATTCCACAGGTAGGCTGAGGACTCTAAGTGCACTCCCACAAACAGTTCTGGAAGACCTTGGGCCCATTGCTCCTTTGCTCTGCTGCCTTTTGCAGCTGTAAAGGGCAAATGAAATGTGAAAATAAATGCCAGTTCTTATGTGCTTTAAACCACTGAACGTGTCCAGAGACCAGGACATTCAGATTGCTTCTGCTCTCGTCACTGCCCTGAGTATGTGGCTTGTACATCTTTAGTTCAGCAAAAAAAGCACTTTAAGTCCTTCCTCCAGAGAAAGTAACACTTTCTCTGTTACCTGTAGCTCAGCTTTTCTCTCACAAGTTCCTCAGGTTTCTCTGTGAAACACCAGGGTCCAAGGCCCTGAGTGGCCAGCACAGCCACTCTGAGAGGACAATTTTGTACACTCATAGCTGGAGCACAGTTGCCTATCTCTGCCTGTAAGACTGTGCCTACAGGACAGGCACTGCTCAAAAACTGCTGCTGACACATCACAGCTGAGAAAGATCCACTTGGCAGAGCAGTGCCACCACTTCCCCATCAGTGGGACAGTTCTGCCAGTGACATCCTGCAGGGACGCTGCTGGGGGTTAGGATTTTTCCTTTTTTTTTTTTTTTCCTCTTAGGGAATTTTCTCCCATTTGTTGCTAAGAGACAATAACTACCCATACTTAAAAGAACAAAAGATGTGGCTGGAAGAAAGAGGAGGGGCAAGGGTGCCGTGGCTACTCTCTTACCTGGGGGGTTTTCTATTGGGAAGGGCAGAGTTACTGAGAGATTCAGGCTGGAGGGAAGAGGCTGGGCGCAGCTTCTCGCGCTCTCGGCATCAGAGGGGAGACAGAGTGAGGTCACTGTGGGGAGAATTCACTACCATTGTGGGGTTCCATCCTGTCTTCTCCCCTTGCTGCTTCCAAGGTTCCTGCTACAGCTTATTTCGCTATCTGGAGGGGCACTGGGACCAGCTGCTTGCCAAGAGTTTGTAAAGGAAGCCCCTTTTCCATTTCTTCCGCCAGCCCGCCTGCCATTACCCTGTGAGGGAGACGCGGCCGAGCTCGCACCACAGCGCCCCCTGCCGGCGCGGGGAGCCATCGCACCCGCCCTGCCCGGCCGGGAGCCAGCAGCGCCCCTAGCGGCTGTGAGCGGAACTGCAGCAGAGGGGAAAGCGCCCGCAGCCCAAGAGCAGGCTGGGACTGGGTCGCTGGGTTTGTTTGGTGTCGCTGCTGTTGTTGTTTCTTTGCCTTGTTATGTACATATACATACTAGTAAAGAACTGTTACTCCTTTTCCCATATATTTGCCTGACAGCCCATAATTTCGGAGGTATAATAATTTGGAGGGAAGGGGGTCACATTTTCTATTCCAAGGGAGGTTCCCGCCTTCCTTGGGACATGCCCCTCTTTCAAATCAAGACAGAAAGGAAATGCCTTTGGGAGCAGGGCACCCATCTGAGAATGAGACAAAACTCTAGGGCAAGAAAAGAGTAGCTGAATAAAAAGGAATCTAAGCAAAACTTAATTTTTTAAATAAATCAGCACTGCTAGTCTCAGATGGTTCAAAGACACAAAGACTGGAGACTACAGCACCACTTTTCATTGCAGAACACGATTAGGTAACAGCTGGCTAATTTAACAAAAGATGGGTCAGTAAAGAATTCTATCAGATTGATTGAAACGTGTGAATCCTTGGCTTTGATTGTTTTTACCTAGCTTCATTCTCCTCACCTTCCCAGTGCTGGTAACAGACATCAGAATGTGACCACCAAGGTTACTCTGTCCACCATGAAAATCATCCTTAGCAATGCAATCCCCTCACTCCCTATGTGGGAAATACTCAGGAGGGAAGAGACATAGCTTTATACTGACTCCACAGTAACTCTAGCACTACAGGTACTACTAGCGTTCAGCAAATAATAAACAAATGCAGTCAAACATTTAATAATAAGTTGTTTTCTAAAGATGTGGTTCATCTCAACTTCACTGCTGTCTTTAAGGGTCTTCATTGTCACTGCATCAGAAGGGCAAGAGATTTTCCTGACTTAACATTAAAAAAATGAGTCAAATACCACAGAAACCTACTGCAGCAGATGAGATGTTGTTAGGTAAGTTATACCCTTCATCTCAGCCGAACTCAAGCCTAAACTTCCCTTGGTCTTAGTAACAGCTTTGCCTGAGTATGGACAACAGCATTCATGGAGGGCAGGCAGCAGAGGAACAGATGACAAGTCAACCTTGGCAGTGCCACGTGACTCTTCCCAAGAAATAAATGTATGCATAGTTCTTAAAGTACTCTAAGAATGAAAACCAATTGATTCTGGCATCTGAAAACATGAGATAGTCCTAGGGGGTGTTTTTTGAGGGGATGGTGGCACTAGCACTTTATATCCCTTTCAAGATTTGGTCAAAGTTCTCAGCCATGGCTGCCACTGTAGTGGGGTCTGTAGCTGCCTCCCTCCTTCTCATGTCCTTCCACCATCCTTACACAGATAAGCTCTAAATCACATGCAACTTACTTCAAAGTGTGTTTAAAACAATTGAGCTTGTTTATCACTGATTGTCATTTTCTAGTTTGATGGCAAGATTACCGTCAGTTACTGTTATTAAGATGCATACAAAGGAAATTTGTCTTAACATCTTTCTTAGCATTCTGTCTCCTCTCTGCTAAAACTGGGTCCAAATTCTGCGCTGTGCTGCTTTTGCAACAAATACAAATAGATTCAATAGCAAGGTGAAATATTTGCTTTTACTCTTTTAATGCAAAAAAAAAAAAAAGCTTGGAGCTTTGCAGGGTTATTTACTGTTCTTTGCAAATCTGGCTGATTAAATAGTACTCAAGGAAAATTAGTGAGAAAAGGCTAGAGCCTCAAGTGGTGCAAGCCAACAGAGCTCACTTTCACCATTCAGACAACATTTATGCTACCTGAGAATGTGCAATAGCTACATTAACAGTAATTTTCTTTTATTACAAGTCCTGCTGTGTTTAGACACTCTGGGAAAAAAAATCCCCCAAATATACACACCTCTTTTTTGCTTGATTCCTTCCCTTCCCGCCTCTGGTAGAGACCTGATTCTGACAGGCAAGAGGATCTAGTCCATTATGATGCTGTATGCTTTCCCACTTTCACAGTTTCTATATCATATTCCTAGACCTAATGCCTCAAATTCACCTCAGAGTGCCACAGAATTCCCATACCTGGCTAGAACCAAATGCACATGCTTACTCTTTTGTGTTGCTGCCTTTCAGGATGTGGGCTGAAATTCCTGTTTCTCAGAGCGAGATCTTTTGGCAGGACAAATTTAAAGATATGTGCAGGCCAATAAACCCATGATCCAACAGCCTAATAACTCTTTCATCAAGTATTTGTGAAACTATAACTTTCTTTCAGATCTTGATTATTTCTGAGAAAAGAAACCCACCACACACACATACACAGAGATCAAAAAATCACTGAAATAGCAAAGTTGGTTTCTATTTCCCATTACTGTTCCTACTATAACTCCTTATACAAATACAGGCTTAGAGTAAGCACCTTCACCAGGTGTGTCATTAGGATGAATAAACAGATGAACATATATAAGGGGTAGATTCTAGAAAGATTTTTAAGAATTCATAGCTGTTGTCACTCATATAGTTCTTTGACCATTTGAAAACATCCTTTATGATTAAAACCTTCCCCCCCTCATATATGTTCTTGAAAATTGAACAAATCTTATTTATATTGTGTTTTCTTCCAGATTTTACCACAGCAATCTGGGCACCCGCCCAAAATGTATAAATGAAAATCTCATGCGGCACAGCACCAGCAACACAGAGAAGCAGCTAAAATATTTTCTCTTTATCTCTGTCCTGAATCCAAACTTTGGCATACCCCATGTCACACATCTGCTTCTTCCAAGCTGGTGCAGCAGAGGTGGCTGTGTTTGTGCAGGAAGTCGGAGCCACCGCACCAATGAGCACTCACACAGCTGGCTTGGCCCCAGGAAGGGAACACTCTCCCCTGCAGGAGGAACTGAAACTATGCCTAGGGAAGCCTGCTTTGCCTCTGACCAAACTAGCTGTCTCAAGGAAATGCCAGACCTTACTGTGCTGGGGTCAAATGTAGAATTATGTGGCAGTTTGATAAGCTACAGTACACTAATTTATTGGCTATTTTAAAAAACGTAGAGGAAATTTTATTACGGATTACTTTGCTTTCCTGAAAACTTTTTATAATTAAGAACATCTGGAAGACATTTCAATATATCATAAACAAGAGGAAATCCAAAGCACGTGACTTCTAAGAAAATGATGCAAATATCTTTTTGTGCCAAAATTTACAGTAATCTGTTTTTCTTATTTTGCTGGGGGAGGGAGAATGAAGGACGAGTCAATTGGGTACCACTGTTTCATGAAACATACTAATTTTTATAAAACCCAAAGTTGCTAAAATAAATTTGGCTTCTTGTTGCCAATCTCCCCCTCCCACCAATTAGTTTCCAGGGAATATAGCATTCTGGAGTGGATAAATGATGACGTCAATCCTGACAATATTAGGAGACTGAGTGAGAAAGAAGGAAAGGAATAAGAATATGTTTTGGATGATTGTAGGTAAAGGAAACTACTGGTTTGACCTGATGAGTTCTATGCTTTTTAATTACTATCACTAAATACCGACAACTTTTATGACAGTTCTTCAAGAAAGAAAACAAAACACAGCACAGTTCAACACATTAATAAATATCTTAGTTTGAGTAATCTGTTGTCTTATAAAACACAGTAGGATTTATTGGCTCTAAAACCAAACATAGCTAAAAAGCTTTACAAGAAACCCCAACAGATTTACTAAAACCCCCAACAATTAATTACTAAGTTCATAGAAAATTAAATAATGCACAAGAAAAATTGTGAAAATGTTTATAACCAAATCTAAAATTCATGAGAAACTTAAAACTACCATTGAGTTCACTGTCAAGGCACAGGAAAACCAAGCTGAACTGTCTCAGAGTTTAAGGGGGTTTATATATAGAATTTTAGTTGAGCACATGGGCAGCTATCATCAGGTTTATATGGCCCCTAGCTGCAACTTCACCCAAAATTACTATTTGAATCCAGAACTTCAATTCAGTCCTAGTGTTGGGTTTGTCCAGATCTGTTGCTCTTGAGAACAAAGTCGGTGTGATATGGCAAATATTTTCCTTTCACTTTGTAGAGCAGAGTGTGAGAGAAATGGGTTTGATGCCTCCTCATTGCAAGCTAATAGGAGATTGGTTGTGGCAAATCTCGGATGAGAGCAATGACAGCCCACAGCCAACCATAAACTGGGAGCTTGCTAGAGCTGTTCTGTGTTTGATCCAGCAGCTGCCTTTCCCAGAGGAGGCTGGGAAATATGAACAAATACATTCAGAGCAGAATGAAATGACAAGTACTGATTGCTTTCCGCTCGTCTTGCCCATCTTCCTCCTACGACAGCTCATGGCTGTTCAGAGGAGCATGAGAACATCCTTTACTGGGGAGGCCTTAACATGGGCCAGAGGGAGTGAAGCCACACCCCTGGTGCATGTGGAGAGGAGCTCCATGGCTAAATCCTAGAACCTGGGGTAAGCCACCTCCCTGCTTATTGAAATCAGATTTTATTATTAAATCCACCTTGTGTGAGACCACTGATATTTTACTGTCCCTTTCTTTTCTAATCAGTTTTAGCAATAATAAAATAATTACAAAATCAGTTATTTCAACTTTTCAGATTATTATCACGGGGCATCTAAACTAATCTTACATGTTAGAACATTTTTACAAATTCTACTTTCAATGGTATTGTTTCAGAATTTCAGACTCAAGTGTAACTTACTGCATTGGTGACACTCATATCACATTTTAGAAGTTTTTCCCCCAGTACTTAAAACTTCCTTTAAAAAACAAAGTAAAATTATTTTTTAAAATATGTGATGAGAATTAAAAAAAAAAACCAAACCAGCAATTCCTCCAGCCTAAAATAACCACTAATTATGAAATTATAATATGTCAAATTTTAATAGAGAATGCATCACTTGCTGGTGAACTGTACTATGTAATTTAGGGAAGAGTTGATGAACTATGTTCTCACAATTTCAAAGGCATTTATTTTGTTGAAATAACTTTAAGTTATGTACTTTGTGAAAGTAATGTCTTCTTCTAGTTCTATGTACAAAGAAGGCCCAATTCTGATTGAGTACTATGATTACTACTGTAATGTTGTCATTGCATCAAAATAGGATAAATACTAAGGTCTTACTATTTCCTTCTGTTTTAAAAATGAAACATTTTGGAATGAGAAAAAATTTATGTTCTTAAACAATACATGGTGTTTAATTAATTGCAGGGAAGGAATTGTGATAATGTTCTGAATTTTTTTCCCTTTAATGAGTATTTGTGGACCAAGTCAGACTTCTGGCAATATATTTAATAATCACATTTATCAATGCAAAGAGGCATTGATACTCTTTCTGGAGATGAATAATACCGAAATTATGCTCTGCATAATATCAAGTATGTTTGCATTTTTAATGAACAATTTTGATCTTAAAGGTTGCTTGCAAAGTAAAACATTTATTATTAGCAATGAAGATTGTGCTTAGCCATTTAATGACCTGATACTGTATCTGTTCTTTGTTTTTGAATGAACTGATAATTTTTAGGGAACCAGCCAACCTTTACCTAAACAAAAATTGCTCATGTAAATGTTGGCAAATAGTACAATGGGATATGAATTTTCTTGAACGAAGCACATTTCTGACAAATGTTCGAAAAAATTTTCTGGGCACTATTCAACCAGCTCTTGTACATGGTATTTTTAGTGTAATGGAAAAGGCTCATTAACATTTTCCTATGAGAAATCTGAGTTTGTAAGGAAATTATATTTCCATGGCATTATCACAAATTGAATCCCTTTATCCAAAATAAATTAAACATTTGTTTCCTGGAGTACAATACTGGAATGAAAGAACAAGTCAAATGGCTTAATCAATAACTTTTTAATTTTAGGACTTGTCAGCTTTCCCTCTCTATTTCAGGTTTTTCCCTTCTAGCATCAATGATGACAGATCGAAGGGATACGTAAATGGGTGAAATGCCTCAAACTTACCATACAGCTGGAAAATACTATTTCATTTGGGAAATTTCACCTCTGCAGAAAAGTATAAAAAAGTTCCTAGGCATAATTGCAACAGGTGAAACAATCCCCTGTCCTAACTGTACCTGTCAAGGACGTACTTGCACTGGCATTTTGTTCATAGTGGCACAGAAACCATCACTGAGGAAAGGAGGGGAGAGCTGATGCCACAGTAGCAGCAAGGCCTGGACTTCCAACCCCCACCTCAGATCCCTCTGACGAGGCAAAGCTGGCCATGGTGAGGTTTTTTACTGAAATGATTAACTATTTACAATGACAGCCAATGCCTTTGGGCAGCACTAACATGATTCTTCCCACAGAGAGCAATACTGCCTGGCAGGTACCAACAAGAGGGACCTGCAACATTCTATACTACTATGGCTAATTTTGGAAGAGGTCATTCCTGTCTGTGACCTCTTGTTGACATCCCAGTGGTTCTGAAGCAGCAAGCATAATTTTTGCACAAGTTGCTATTTCTAATACAGCACTTTTATTTTGGGGTGAAGTTGCAGTAGAAAAGAGAACCTGAGCAAGTGCTTCCCTAAGCTGGGTCTTGGGTGTCCAGACAATACAATGAATTGATTGAAGTTTTGATCAGTATAAATAACAAGTGCATAGATGAATAGACTCCATATGATTACAGAAAAAAATAGCATGATTGTTTCTAACACTGAAATGACAGATGATCTATAGGAAAAACATTTAGAAATCAAACGCTAAAAATAACGGTGCAGTGCTGTACAGTAAGAAGAAAATAGTTACTCTTCTGCCTTAATCACAGAAGAGCAACATTCCTATCTAGGGAGGTTGGACTAGAATCGAATCACCCCCCTCTTGTGTGGTTTCCTGACAGATGATCAGTTCATTTTTAACTCTTCAGGAGTGCAGTCAGGTTATGGTACTTTAACATCCTGTCTTCTGTTTATTTCTTTCACCCTGCTTTCCGTACTCCCACTGTGCTGTGTCTCATCTGCCCTCACCATACTGCCTCTTCATTTAATCACGCATCACAAGTCTCCTTCTACCCTCCCATCTCACCACACTGAGTCTAATTTTCTCATTCACAGAGGAGGCTGTCCTCTCCTCCCTGCTTTAATTATGACTCTGCATTAAAAATAAAAATAATAAAAGCTCATTTTCCTGAGACATAAGATATTGATGCTCTGGCCCTGGAGAAATATACACACTTTTATTTGAAGTAATTTTAAACATTTTGTTTTTACCAAAAATAGGCATTTAAGTAAATGAGAGCTGGGAATGTACCTTCTCTTTTGGCTGCCTGGCCCCCTTGGAGCTTTGCCTTGGGTGTGTAACTGAGAGACAGCCATTCATGCATGAAGAATAGAGGCTTAATTAATTGGATTGGAATTGTAAAATGGTGCACTTGATGTGGGTAAGGCACATTCCACACTTTTCCCCCATAAAGATTGTGACATTTTTGTGGAAGTGTTGAAGAGTGGGTCCAGGAGCCATCAGATGGATGAGACTTCATTAAATAGGTACAGCAGGGAACCCCTAGTCCTGTATCTCACACAGATTTTTCCCCACTCATTCATTTAATTAACTCTCAATCTGTATCTATGGTTCCAGAACAATTCTATTTAATTTTTATGTTACATGTTATATGTAATTTATAGTACATAATAAATAGTTTGTGAGAGGTGGAGCCATAAATGGTTTGAAACGGGTTTTCCATGTCCAAATGAAGCTGACACAAATAATTTTTCATTTCTGCGAAAATTAAGGTTCCATTTCTTTCTTTTCAGCCTTGAAAAATGTTGCTAAAAAATCTCAAATCATCCAGGAAAGTTTATCAGGTTTCAATAAAATAGTGACTCCATTGTTAGCAACTGCTTATTTAAATCGTACATGAAATGGCTCCTTTCTACAATATAGGCATTGCATACAAAATAAAAATATATGGCTTGAAAATTCTGTNGGCTCAGACCTGGCAGCCAAGCATCCTCAGGCTGCCTGGGGACCAGAAATCCCCAGCTGTCCTCTGTGTGATCCCCATCTTCATGCTCCCACTCCTTCTCCCCCATTCCTTCTCTCCACCGTTCTCTCTCCACTAATGCATCTAGCATATAAAGCTGTATCTTTCAAAGTTTCATGAAGCACCCTGTCATATGTGGCAGGCCCAAAGTTTGTTCCATCTTGAGGTATTTTAAAATTGGAATACATGTTGTTGCTCTTGGAATGTGCAATCCACAGTCAGTGAGTGTTTTTTAATGACCTTTCATGCAAGATCAAAGTATAAACAAGCTTATCATCCCTATCTCCTTCTGGACAGTGGCTCTGGAAATTTTTCTTTTTCCCCTCTCATCCAAGATATTTCAGTGTGGAGAACTGAAACACTGATATCCTTTTTCTTTGAAGCTACTGAGCTTTACAAAGCTGTTCCTCATGTTCAGAACAGTTTGAATTAGAAAAATAGAAGGACATACGATAAGCCATAAATGTTTAACAGCAGAGGAACTTTTGGTAGCATTCATCAAGGTCTCCTTCATTTTCTGTCAGTGATATGGTTTACACACTAGTGGGGCCAGAATTCCATCGTTCCTCATGAAGGTGAGTGGTAGGGTTTTATTCCTGCATCCCATCTATA
>VZTT01022048.1:1732-13291 GCA_013400855.1 Buphagus erythrorhynchus
TTTTGGAAAGAGGCCAAATCAGAGTACAGCCTTGGGCCATGAAGAGGCCCAAGGCTGTACTTGTTTCAGGGACATAATTACAACATGATCAGTACCCCTTTGGTGCTGCAGGGAGAAATAGCTCTCTGTTCCAAAGGAGAATGAACTGCAACTCAGCTCCAAACACAAGGTAAATCCTTGCAAATCCATCTGGCATATTCTTCAACAATCACCTTTACTTGTTGCCTAAAGCCAGAAAAAGTGTCACAAGATGCTAACACTACATTAAGTTTTGTTAAATATCTCAGTACATTTTCTAATGACATGTAGAAGGGAGCATTAACAAATGCACACTCTTGTTACTAAGGTCTTCTAACACGTGTCATCCATTCCCTTGAAACATGTTTATGTCCTAGATTTAAATCTGTCTACCTACCAATCCTGACACAACCACTCTTGCTAGTCTTTGTCCCTCTTCAGACAGACTTTAAGTGCACAGATATCAGACAGACTCCCAGTGCATTTTGCCAGGGAAAAAGAGCTGGCCAAGCTTCTATCATATTTCCCAACCCAAAATTTACCACATGCAATACTGCCCTCATTATCCATTTGCCACTTTGTAAAATAAGCTGTTTTCTCTTTTAAAGATTTTACTGAAATTTTCTAGAAAGGTTAAGATCACAGGATATATCAACCCTGAAAAACTTCACACTACAGAAGATGCTCTGCTTCCTCCCCCTGGCTCTCAGCTTACAACCATGTGAAAAATGGACACTGATGATTCCACTAGGTTTTTACTCCATTAGAAGAAAAGGCACCACAGAAAAGCAAGTGCTGATTACAACTCAAATAGCTAGCTTTAACTTCCCTCACTCTCCAAATTAATGCAAGTTTTTTTATATAAAATAGGATACTAAACCAAGAGGAAAGTACTAGAGGGAATTAATACCACATGTACCTATTGTCCTTAGAATGCACTTGGCTGATCACTATTCCTTAGACTACTACAAAGCATTCGCATAAATACTCACATGCATACTGTAGTTTTAACGTTAAGAGTCATCACTTTTGACATAAATGGAAGTGAATTATACTAAATTAGCAGGTCATTTAACCTAAATATTTATTTGTTAAATGCAACTAATCATCAGTATCAACAGAGATTAAACACTGAAAAATCCTTTAAAATAGCACCACAAAGACTTGCATATATCAAATGAACTTTTATCAATTGGGGGAAAAAAGTACTTCAAGTCAGAATTCACGCATTTAATAATACTTTTGGGTCTGTTAAAAAATTATGTTTGGTTTGTATCACAGGTGATTTATGCAAATGCAAATTACAAAAATGTATAATGCTAAAAAAATACCAGTGCCAATTCAAAACATTCAGCAATTAACTGCTGTTAGCAATTTTTCCATAAAAATACTAAGAAGGTACGAAAAATTCCCATCGAAGAAAATAACCACCAGCTATTCCTTCCACCTTAATGTTTATCCAGTAAAATAACTCACGTGAGCTGGGCTTTCCTGGACTTAAAAGTTGTCTGCCTCATAGCAAGCCCAATCTGATAAATGTCTCAACTGACAGTCTGCCATAAGAAAGCAAAAACAACTGAACAAGCAGTAGTGAAAAAAAACCCATATCTAAAGTCAGGCTTGAGAGACAGTGGGAAAATGTCTGGGTGAAACCAGTATTTTGGTATATTGTATCTGTCATACAAAATTCACAAGTCTTCAGATTAGAAATTATACACTGCAACACCTAGAACTACTACAAAAATTTGATTTCTTCAGGATCAAAACCAGATACTTGTGTTTTCAAGAAATTACTTCAGCACCAAAATATGATGGTAAAAGAAAGACAATCTCACACTACATCTGGGGAAAAAATACTCAGCTTTCAGTTTTTCCTGTCTCAGTTCTGCACCCATGCATACCAACTATGTACAAGCAAAAGAACGGAATCAGAGAGTTCTCATAACTGCAACACCTGCCTTCCTTGGGGCTCACAAGATCATACTGTGATCACCAATCGATCAACAGGAAACCAGGAAAGCACAGCTGCTTCCTGATTCCCTTCACAGGAAAGAAAATAGCTGAGTTCATGAGCAGCAGTAAGGGAAGGCTCTAGACCCCAAAGGCCTCTGGCATTCATACTGACACAAAATCTCCCCAGTTATAAATTAACTGTTTAGACTGAAAACCCACAAGTCTCATATTTCTGCTGCTCTGCTTATTCTCAACCAAATCTATTCTAGACTGTTTTGTAACTATTGTCTTCAGTTCAGACAAACTTAAATCACACCAGACTGCAAGTTACCTTTCTGTCTGAAACTTTTCATTAGGGTCTTTTGATTCTGGTCATCAGTAACTTCACTTCATCAAGCCAGTTGTAGTATTATTCAAATACGTATGAATAAAGAATTAATACCAGAGCCTTGTTAGAAATTAAAACAGCTAATCAGCACAGAGACTACTGAGAAAGACAGGCAAAATTGAAGTCTGCTGTTTCTGTAAATTGTTTTGTCTTTGGCATTCTGGAGAAGTTGGCAGAAAAGAAATAGTGATTTTAATATAACATGACCCATAGCAACTGAAACCCAGTGACGATGCCCTCAGGAACAGTGACCGACTCCACAGTGCCCTAACAGCTAAAAGTTAAGAGAATTCCTGAAACAGATCAACAGTGAGTAGGGTTTATGTAATTCTCAAAGACAATTCCAGATTTATCTCTGCGTGGTTTCCTGAGACGGCACAAGTCATCTGTGGTGTACAGATACGATCACAGGAGATATGGGACTAAAATGTACAGTCTAATAATTAAAGAAATCCATAGGCAACAGTGAATCAAGTGACTTGGACAAAGTGATATAAATACCTAAGATACCAGAATTTCCCATCACTTATCCCCTGTAGTTAAACAAAAAAACAAAAAAGAAAACTTTGTCAGCATGTAAGTTTAGGCTCACGCTAAAAATAAGTTATGTTGTGGCTTAAGAAGCTCCTCTCAAGCATTTTAAATGAGTTCTCTAAACTTTAAAATGAAAGTTCAAACCATGCAAGGTAAGAGATGTTATAGAAAATGAACAAACAAACTGAATCCCCAGTAAAAACAACAGAAAAATAAAAAGGAAAGCCTTGGGACACCTGGAAATTCAGGGTTTTTTAGAGTTCGGTTTACATTTGTGTAACAGGACATACAGGTCTTCTTCTGTTACCATATGGTTCAAAACAGCAGTAAGTAAGGCTGTTTTCACAGGACTTCTATCATTGTTGTTACACATGGAAACCATCACACAAAACCCAATGCCACAAAATATTCGATCCAGGCAGTTTTGAAGAACAAACATCAAACCATTATTGTTTTCACAGAATCATCAAATAATCAAGGTTGGAAGAGACTTTTAAGATCATTTGGTCCAACCCAGCAGTACAACTGTAACCCTTAAACCACTAAACCACATCTCCCAGTGCTAGACCCAGATGTCTTTTAACTAAATAGAGGAAGGCTCGTTAACAAAATACCTGTGATACCAAAGTTAGGCCGTTAGGCGTTCTCTTGATTTCAACATAGAGAGAAAAATCTGTATTCTTAACAACAAATAGGTCTGGCGCTTATTTAGAAAAAAAGCAAAGCAAAATAAACACAAATAAACAAAAACAACCAACCAACCAACTGAAAATCTCTCAGTTACCAGACTTAATTTCCTAAAAACAGTTCAAGCACAACTGTTCTCCCTAGATTCAAGCCCACCTCTGCCTCCTTTTTCTCATACAAAATTCTACTTATGCTTTTGGAAAAAAATCATCCAAAACAGCCATATTAAATATTTATTTATCTAGTTCTTTCATAACATGAAAACAAAAAAGTAAACAATATACACTAATCGATGCTGAATTTCTCTTGTGACTCATGGGCTTATTTTTGTTTTAAATCTGGATATTTTTAAATTAAAATAATTATTTGCATTTGATGAATTATCGTTAGAAAAACAGAAACACTGCAAGAAAAACAGAAAACCTGCATTTTGAACAAGTCATACATCACCTGGAAATTCCATCAAAAAGGAGTGGCACACATACAAATCAGAGCCCATTCACAGAATTAAAATATTAAAGAGAAACAAACTACTTACATTCTCTTCCTCCTCTGTATCATCATCATTGTCGTCATCACTATCCTTGAACCCAGGGGGAAGTGGTGGCCCAATGAATTCTTCATCATCATCATCATCATCAGTATCCTCAGCTGGACCTTTAGCAGAACTCTGTGATTGCATAGAAGGACCACTTAATGCCTCATTTGAGCTGTCCTCACTTTCACTACACACTGCCTCTCTGCAAGGAAAATGTAAAACATTAGTATTTGAAGAACATTGTCACTTACACTGTAATTTTCAGATAAAAGATGCTGAACACTCTTGTAAATCAGTAGACACCAAAATTAGCAGCAAAACGCACACTAACTTTCATTAACATAGTACAGGTCCACCATCACCTTTTGAAACACTCCCCAGTGTTTCAAAAGTTCCATTAAATTACCATTCTGCTGTTGCCCAAATCGGTTGTGCAAACACACTATTTTGGGCATACAGAAATTTCTGAAAAGCTGAGTTGTTGTGTCTATGTTCATGCAGTTCATTCAAAACAGCCGCGCTCCCTCTGCTGGCAGTTCCCAAGCCGTGCCGCTCGAACGGGCAGAAGGTCTATTTGTAGAGTGAGAAGCTGAACTTCCCAGACTGTGTTTAGGAGCTTATATTTTCAGAATTTTTAAGTGAGAAGGCTGAAAAAACAGTCTTCTTTTCCTGTTTCTTTGTTAAACTACGGAGGCATAGTTTTGTTTGGGTTTTTTTAAAGTTTAGGTTATCACATTAAAACTACGATAAAAAACACAGAAGTTCAGGTACATAATAAAAGACTAAGAAAATTGGTTCTGACATATGTAATTGTGACAGAGAATACTGCCCTGCTTTGCCTCCAGAACCAGCTGTACAAGCAGGTACTAAGTTGCACGGAAAATAATTTTTGTTTGTTAAGCAATTGAAACTGTGTTTCAGGAAGAAAGGAGAATAAACTAAAACCAACATGACTTTGGACCTCAGATGTTACAGTGATGAGGCGGGGTTGTTTGCCTGATAACTTGTCTAATTTAAAGAACTAGATCAGAATATGATTACCTCACAAATCTTACTCAAAAAGAGCTTCTCTTCCTCTACAACAATGGGGCAATCAATATCCTTTTACCAAAGGGAAGGTTTTCCAGCATGAGAGGCACAGATTAGGATTTCAGAGTTCTTCAAGTAGCTATCCTCAAAACTAACTTCATAATACTATAGGAGAGTTGCATTTTGAAAGTTGATATGCATTCCTACACTAGCAAACCACACATCTTTTCCCCAAAAGCCAAATTATTTAATTAGTTTTTGAATGAAACCAAATATACACTCTGCCAGTGAGAAGGATGTATACAACATAATGATTCAAGGACGCCATTCCAATCCTAGGAGTCCCATATATTCAGATCTTTATACAGATACCCAAAAACAGTATCTACCTTTCTTCCTAATTACCTTTACCATTCTCTCATTTGCTGGGAAGGAAATTAATCAAATCAAGTATTTCAGTATTCTGAGGGGCAGCACAGCCACTCTGCATGTGACATGGCCAGAGCTGCAGTGCAATTTTTCACCACACTCCAAGCACGACAGGGACAGCCAAATACCCCGGCAAGAGCTACAAGTATCCTCTGTCCTGACTGGGATACAGTCAAACGTAAGAGCACACCAATGCAGCCAGACCAAAAGCCCATCTACCTTTTTGACAGCAGCTGGGAATGGTGCTGACAGAAAGGACAAAGCAAATGGTGTTTTCTTCAACTTCCAGTCTTACAATCTTACTCTACTAGGGGCTGTAAAGAAAGATGAACCACTTTGCCAGCCCCTTTCCCAGGATTCAGAAAAGTATAAGGAGTTCTTTTTGCTTTCCCTCATTACCTCCTCAGCAAGTGAAACAAGCTGCATGAGGAAAAAAAGAGAAAGCAGTAACAAATCACGGATGGCACACTGAGAAGAGCAAAAACAAAAAACAGTTTGAGAGTTGTGCTAATATGTGGGCATATCCCCCCCATGTGTTCATTCTCTGCACATCACTCAATTTTCTCAGGCTTTTCCTTTCCATATACTAACTGATTCTTTCATTTCACAAGGTGTAATTATTATACTTATGCATAAATTAAGTACCGTAGCTATTGTAAACATTTCTCTAAGCAAAATAGCTCAGGAGAAAAAAATAATCATTAGCTGTATTTCACATCATTTTGGAGTGACTTTTTAACAACTGAAAAATTAGTATATGGGTTTACTCTAATAATTTTAAAAAAAACTCTGCTAATTTTTAAAGAATTATAATTCAGTAGTGTTGCCATTATCAGAGAACAAAAGATGCTATACATATTAGATAAATTCATAGTAACTAAAATCTTTGTTACAAAAAGAACTAGAAAATCCTGTATTTCAGACTAAAATTGTCAGTTTCAGGACTGCTCCTCTGAACTAAGACTGAGTCACAACAGCATGTCTTTCCAGTTTCCTGTTTTTACTTCTAAGAACTAAGCCACAGATCCTTTTTTACATGAAAATGTAAGAATTCCCTGAGACCTTCTCATGTTAAACCCTTCCTTCTTAATGCTCAGTAAAAAAACAAAAACAATCAAAATGTACTATGAGCAGAATTCTGATGAGTTATCAGAGCCTGCCTAATAACTCAGCATACTGAAATGTATTTGTTATCTTCCTTTATATTAAGTCCCTGGAGGTCTCTCTTGTCAAGTCAATTAGAAGAATGAGATAATTATGGAAAACCTCTGTGTTGCCTGACTGCTCTCCACCTTAACACTTGTTTAAACTGGCTATGTATATTGGAATCACGCATTTGCAATACACACTCACGTTACATTTAAATTCTTGTCATCCTCCATTATGGCACCAAATGGGTATATAAGATCATCCAAAGCAAATGGAAGCGCAGAATATTTTGTCTTGAGCACAAGACAGAACATAGGATACAGAAAGTAGTATATTGTGCAATCAAGTATTCCAGTGAGAGTGCCCAGGTTTTCCAAAGACCAACAGGCAAAACCAAAATTTTCTTATAAAAATTTGTCCAATCTGAAAGTCTACAAGTTTGTCTTTAATAACTTACCACATATAGGTTCTATCAGCCCATAATATACATTTATAGAGATCTAGCAGAGTCTTGTGTGGGCCGTTAAACTTCCATAGATAGAGAAATCTAAAAATGTACAGCACACTCATGTCTGCCAGCCTTGCCACACAATGGAGTTGTGTGGTCCCCATTGCCCTCAGCTACTTTTGATTTCCCAGAATTTCAGAATTCAAACTGTAAAATCCATAGCATATATTGTTTGTCAGAAACAGATGAAAGTTTAAGAATAAACTTCAGACTGAAGTAAAAAAAAGTTTTCTCTACCTCACCAATACTCCATAAAATCCACACACAGAGGCTTTCCACCTACTTTGCCTTCTTTTTCATTGGGCATGAACAAGAATATTCTGTCTACAGGTGGACACAATAGTGATGCCTAGAGGAGCAGGAACAGAGGCAACACAGACTTAAGGGGAATAAAATGGGTATTTACTGAGAGGCCTTCAAAGGCCATACCCTTGGCAGCACCAGTGCCACAGTCATGGCCCCTGCCTGGACGGCTCTAAGATGGAAGCAAAAGAGGGCTTGGTCACGAGTTCTCACACCTTTATAGGTTTTAGTCCATTTGCATACAGGAGTCAACTGTCTAATTAATAGTCTCAAATTGTGAAGTTTCATCCTCCTTGCTTGCCTGCTTGCCCGCCCTCCTCTTTTCAAGTTGTTTATGCTTAAAGCCTGAAGTTTGAAGAAATTGTCCTTGAGTCCCCAGCTGGAATAGGACTGTTTTGTCTTCACCACCCAAGCACAACAGAAAAGCACATCCAAGCAGAACAGAAAAACGTAAAACTTAGGGCATCAATAGCTGCTAATAAAGTCATCACATGTTGTCATTGTATTTGCCGTAATATTTTTGAAAAATATATGGATAACAACATTGTTCTTGTTTTTTAAAAAGTACACAGAACAGGATCAAGAAGGAAGCAGTAATTTCCCCTATTAAGTATACATAATGTCAATATTTGCAAATATTGATATATCTTTAAGAAAGAATTTTTTTAAAGTTTAAAATCACTGAAATTCCACTGAAATACTAAAGATAACATGACATACTCATACAAGCTAAATGATACTCATGTTATCAAAACAAGCCAACACCCTCTTCAGATAAGAAAGCTGCTACATGGAATCTCTCACCATATCTAAGTACCTTTCAGTTAATGTGGACCCAGGTCCTGTTACACTGGATGCTGAAACTGCTGAATCAGTGCATGAAATTCTAAATTCCTTTTCAGCCTGCTCTTCTTTTTCTCTTTCACGGGCCTCTGAATAAGGAGAGCACAGAAATAACAAATAATCAAGCCTTTTAAAAATACTAAAACTCCTGGCTTGCTGAGGACAGTAAGACAGGTTTTTTTCACTGTCAGACCTAGATTAAATACTTCAAAAGGTAACAGCAAATAAAGGATTTAAGTGAAAATACTTTTTCAGTTAAATATGAAACTTCCATTGCTACTGCAATGATCACTCAACAAAACATCAAAAGGACACTGAAAACACCTCCCAGTTGTTCATTTGTACATGTTATAAGACATAAGATGATCATGTAAGGATGCTGATATTTCAATTATTTGCAACATTATACTGAAACAGTATGATCACTTCAGAGAAATGTTGTTTTCATATCAAAGGGAATTAAATTAGTGCAGTTAAAAGTATACAGATGTGTAAATAGGTGAATTTTAAATATGGAAAATAAACACAAAGTGTTGTTTACATTAGTAGTTCATTCTTATTTCAGTCATTGAAAAAGAATCCCTATGGAACACCACAATAAAATCAAAGCAAACAAAAACTTCCAGGAACGAGGAGGGTAACAGGTACGGCTACTATGTCACTGAAGTTCGCAAATAACTCCAATTAGGGAGAGAAAAGGAAACTTTCTTTCTATACAAGAAACATTGTGCTGGCTCTATTTTGCTCTTTGTTAGATAAAAAAGAAAAAAACGTTTTTTCAGCAAAGCCAGCAACACTTTCCACTGAAGAGAAACACAGCTGCAAGATACAGAACCAGGAAACATGTTTTGAACTCAGCTCCACAAATCAGGTGGTGGGGGAGCCATATCCAAAAGTTATCACGGTCATTCCAAAAAGCTAAAAAGCAGAACTGTCTCCCAAGAAATCTGAAGGTAAGTGCTCACATTAAGCCATCTCAACACATACAGATTCTTGATTGCTATACTCTCAATACTAAAATTTGTTTCAAAGTTAAACAGCTGAATTACATGCAAACCTTTATAATTTTTGGCAAAACTATCAGCTTTATACACAAAAAAATGCTGTGTGTTTCTTTTATGGATATAAGCTTAGAAACCTGTGGGGGTAAGGCTGGGATATGGTCTGCTGGAGGGCAAGGGAGAGGACATACTTAAGATGCAGGTCAAGATACCTGGACTTAAAAACATTGTATTTTTGCAATCACTTACTGAATTTCCCTACTAAACAAAAATATTATGTAAACAAACAATTCCTCATAAGGAAAGATAGCTCAACCTGAACAAGTATCAAAGATAAAAAGGTTTCCAACATGGACATACACCGATGTGTTTAGATTCAGTCAACACACACACAAAAAAAAAACCCCTCAGACAATATCAGCTATTTTACTGTTCATTTACTGTTCATCAAGGCCCAAGCTGTTCAGTGCTGCCTTCCTCGAACAAAACTGCATTCCTGTTTTTTTCTCTATACAGCCAGTCCGAGACACTTCAAACATCACCCTGAGGGAGCAAGTCAAAAGATGTTTTAAAATTCAAAAGTCGACTAAGCTTGCACTTCTTACCCAATACTTTCCTGCTCCTCTCCACTGCAGTTCTTCTCGTTTGCTCAAACATAGCTTCGAGGTCGAAAGTCCGAGCCTTCTTGCCTGGAAATGAAGCAAAGGAGACTGGAACACAAGCCCACCTGTGTTGTATCTCAGGAATCTGGAGTTTTTGAGCTTTCTGTGCTTCCAGGCACAGGCCCTGCAGAAAACACTGCTCTGGATCTCAAACCTTGGCGAAGACTTGTAAATATAAATAGTGAGTTAGAAGTCACAAATGTGTAGTGGGTTAGATGTGTGTATTTTCACTGGCTGATGGGTTTTAAATTTGAGGTTTTTATAGTATAGTGGTGAATATGGGACAAGATGGAGAATTTTGGGTGGTGTCTTTCTCTTTGTTCTTCTTCTTCCTTCTTCATGGAACTTAGGTAGCTGTCTTTGGTTGGTCAGTCTAATGTCACTCTAAGGGTTGTGGGAATGGGAATCTATTATTGGGTCAAAAGGATAAATAATATATATTTTAAACTTCTATTGGTTTGTTTAGCTTTAAAAGGCCTTGAAGCAGGCTCAGCTGGGGCTATTTTTCCCACTTCTAGCAAGGAGCTAGAGGTGCTGTCGTACTTTCTGTAATTTTTGATAAGATATAATAAACATCTTAGCCCAAACACGAGAATCATCTCAATCGCCTTTCTAATAATCCTGGCTCTGAGGGAAAACAGATGAGACTGATGACAAACCACTAATTAAAGTGGTGCAAAACCCAGCATTCACCCCCACACAGTGGTGCTCCACGTGTGAGGAAAAAAGAAAAAAAAGAAGAAAGACACCTGTTAAATCTCAGAGTCAAGGACCTCCCTGAAGAAAGAAGATAATTAAAGCATCTGGAAGCTGGAAAAGTCCCCGGGGTGAGAAGGAGCTCAGAGATCCCTAGACACTGGTGAGAGTTGAACCAGGAGTCCGTGGTGCTGGTCATTGCAGAAAGGAGGGATCCGAGAAAAAGAAGAAAACTACCGGTGTAAGGTAGGAGTAATTTGTTGTCTTCNGGAGTACTTTGTTGTCTTCAAAAAAAAAAAAAAAAGATGGGCAACGATTATTATCCAGATCCCAGAAGGGCAACCTGGATCAAATAGAGTTAATGGTATAAGAACATTCAATTAAAGTCTCTAAGAGACCAGTTGAAAGAGCTTTTGAAATGGGCCCAGGAACAATTTCCAAATGAGGACCCAAAAAGCTTGTTTAATCCGTATCTCTGGGACTCTTTAAATCTCAGATTGTATAATGCAGCCACATATGGGAACCCTGCAGCTGCGAAATTACTTTCTGTGTGTAGAGTGGTATATGAAGTAGTAACACATAGGTACAAATCGCAAGCGGAAAGCAAAGATTTAATTCCTATGGCAGAAATGAAAATTACAGGGGAGATCAAGGAAATGGGGGGAGCCCAAGCCTCATCTCCCTCGACTCGAGAGAGAGTTGAGACAAAACCTAAACAACCACAGAAGTNAGAAATGAAAATTACAGGGGAGACCAAGGACATGGGTGGAGCCCAAGCCCTATCTCCCCCAACTCCAGAGAGAATTGGGACAAAACCTAAA
>VZTT01022049.1:0-18926 GCA_013400855.1 Buphagus erythrorhynchus
CCTCCGCGGGGTCCCCGGGGCCGCCGCCGGGTGCGGGCGTCCTTCGTGGATGAGTCGCTGTTCGGCCGCCCCGCCGGGGCCCGCCCGCCGCCGCCCGCCTTCCCTCCGCCCTGGGCGGCTCCCTCGGCTCCCTCAGCCGGCGGCTCCCGGCCCGGCACTCAGTGCAGGTGAGCGGTGGCTCGGGGCGCTCCTCGGATCTCCGCTGTCGCGGGTTTCGGGGCTCGCTCCCCTACGGAACCCCTGGACTCCCGCAGCCCGGGCCTGGCTGCCCCGCCGGCTCTCGGTCACTGCCGCTCTGATTTCCCCCGCTGTAACCAACACGTGTTTCTCCGCTTGTCGCCCTCCAAGGTCCCGAAGCCACGCTCCGTCCTTCTGTGACGAGTCGCTGTTTGGTGCCAAGCCGCAGGGTCCTGCCTGGGCGGCTCCGCGGATGAGGAAGGAAGATGTGGCCAAGCTCCATTCGCTGCTCTGGAGCCCCCCGCCTGCCCCCCGAAACCAGCCTGCCCTTTCCCCGCACTGCGCGGGGACTCCCCTGCGAGCCGTCCACCCACCGGCCTCTGCACCGCCGGCCACACCTGAGCCCAGCCACAGGGAGAGGCTGTGCGGCTGGAGGCACGCCAGGAGCGATGCTTGCTCCAAGGGCTGCGGTGCTCCTGGCAGAGGGCGTTCCCAGTCTGTCAGCCGGCTGAGCACCCCCCCGGACAGGATTCGCCTGTCTTCCAGCCTCGGCACGGAAAGGTGGAAGAACCAGAGCGCTCCAACCACCCCTGCTGCCCCCCAGGGCCCTCTGGTGAGGGGTCGGTCCAACAGCGTGTCCGGATCTCCTGTGCTCCACAATGCCAAGGCAGCAGGTGGCTGCAAAGCCAGACCCCCCTGGAAGTGATGCCAAGTGTCCCTCTGGATGTACATGCAGCCTTAGTCTGCCTGAGGCCTCCCTGTGACCAAGCCCACAAGGACCCTGGGCTTTTCCATGGCTGGAAATGAAGGATGGGGCTGTTCCATCCTGGAAGACAAGCCAGGAGCCAAAGGTGACCACAGTGCTGGGAGCAGTGCCTTCCTTATTCAGGGCACAACCCCACAGCACCAGGGTGGGACAGCCTTGGTGGGAACAGCTGCTCCCCATGATGTCCAGTGGTTGTCAGAGGAGGTTCCTGCTGTCTGGGAAATCCAGCTGGGAAGTTGCAGCAGCAGGAGTCAGGGGTGCCCTGTCCAGGCCCCATCCAGGCACAGGTACATGGGTAGTGTAGTTCTGTGAGGACACACAGGGGCTGAGCTCCACGGAGCTCCCAGAACAGGGGGTGCTGCTGGGGTGGGGTCCCAGGTGAGCCCTGAGGGCAGTTGAGGTCTGAGGGCCCTGACAGAGATCTTGGCTGACCACGTGTGGCGAGAGCAGTCCTGCTCCATCCCGCCTGTGCTCGTGCCTGTGGGAATGCAGGACATCCCTGCTCAAGGCAGGTCCAGTCAGGTGATGGAAACCCGTAGGAATAGAGACTGCACAGCCTCTCTGGGCTCCTTCCCACTGCTTCACTGTCCTCAGGGACAGTGAAAATTCTCCCTTTATCCAGTCAGAGCTTTCCTAGTTTGAATTTGTGTCTGTTCTCTCATTCTGCACCTGAGCACAAACCTTGGCCCAACCCTCACGGCCGCCTCCTCTTTGCAGGTATGGAGAGGCTGCTCTGAGGGCCCCCAAAAGGTTGCCTTCTCCAGGAACTGAGCTCCAGTCTCTCTGCCTCTATGCACGGGATGTGCCTTGGTGTCTCCCTGCTGTCCTTGCTTTGTGTCACCAACGCCTTATGGACTCCTCTGACAAAGCAGGACAAGGGAGGACGAGCACAGAGGTGAGGAGAGCACTGCCCTGTGTCCTGCTGGCAGTGGGATGGTCCCAGGCTGGATGGGGTTTGTGACAGAGAAGGATCTGCACAGGGGTTTTGGCAGCTCGTGGTGATGAGGAGGTGCTGAGTAGATCTATAATTGTGTGGCTGGTGCTGAGAATTGTGAGGTGCTCACAGCACTGCCACAGTGTTGCTAAATACAAATCTGGGATCTGTGGGATGCTGCTGAGTGATCTGAGCACCTCCAAAGCTCCTCCACTTCCTTTGCTGAGGTGGGAAAGAGCAGCTCTGTCTGTGTGGAGGAGGATAAAGGACATGGGGTGGGGGACTTGGGTTTGCAGTCACTGCTCCCTGGGGAGGGAGGCTGTGGTGAGGAGCTGCTGAGGTTACTGAGAGTTCAGTAATTCCCGTGCCAAGGGAAACACTCAAATTCACCCAAGGACACACCAAGCCATGTTAAGAGCATCATTCTGCCCCCAGAAATTACTTTATTGCACCTTGAGCAGCAGCAGGATCAGGCCTTGACCCACTCCAGCACGTGGAGCTGGAGCCAGCCAGGAGCCTGTGCTCAGTGGAATTTCTGCTCACTTCTTGGCCTTACAGGAAGCAAGAATAACCTGATGTTATTAAAACCTGAGAAGGTGAGTGAGGATCCCTGTGATTTGCTCCAAGCTCTCAGATCTCTCCCTATGCTTCCCATTGAGGCAATCCAGCAGCTCTTCTCCACCTGGGGTAAAATTGGAGGGACATGAAACCACTGTGGTGTTCTCAGAGGAGGGGTTGGGAGTGCTGGTGTCAATCCGAGCCTGATCAGCTGTGTTTGGGATGTGGGCACAGTGATGGGCAAGCTGTGAAGGCTGCAGGTCTCACTGGGCTGGGAGAGAATCCAGATGTGATTTGGACACTAGGTGGAGACAAGAGGGTTGAGGATTGACACAGGAGCAGGAATGCTGTTCCCCAGCAGCAGGCAGGAGACCCAGCCAGGCGAGTCCTCAGCAAACTGGGGGAGCTGCCCTGGAATCTAAGCAGAGAAATGAAGCAGGGCAATCTTGGAGAGCTGGAGTCCTTGGAAGAGGAAGCCTCTTAAAATAAGGAGATTTTATCTGAAAATCAAGTTGACAGTGGCCTGTGTGGCCAGGATTGGCCACTTTACTCCCACTGCTGTGCTCAGGGTCAATCAGTGGGAGAAGCTAGAGCCCATCTCATCAGCCACACTTTCCTGTCCCACACTGGCCCAGGTTGTCACCAAGGGCTTCCAGGAGGTCAGAACTGGCACTTTCTTGCTATTTACATATGAAGACAACGTTGGTTAAGTATAAATGGGTTGTTTGCATTTTGTTCCATAATTGTCACTCACATTGGTGCTTTACTGTTGCCCTGTCCTCTTGTTCTGCCAGAGCTGTGCAGCCCAGCATGAGAGCAAAAGCTGCTCTGTTATTGCTGGAACTGGTGCTCACATGGAAAGAAACCCACATTAAATCTGAATAAAATGAGGTGGGGGAAATGTTCAGTTGTTTCCTACCTCCAGATCCAGCCTGTCCCGTGTGGTGTTCAGCTCAGGCCAGAGTTGTTGATACAGAGACCTGAATCAAGCTGAGGATCCTCCCTGCTGCTGCTCTCGTTTTTCTGCCTGCTCAGCACTGACAGAAATCTCACTGCCCACCTTTGGCTCCACCCTGACTTGTTGCTTACTTGGGGGTTGAAGTCGCGTTGCTGCAGTGCTGCTTTCCACTGAGATCAGCAGAGCGCTGGGACGGAGCGGGTACACCCCAAAAACCAGCACAGCCGGCAGGAGCCCGGTGCTAACCTGACGGAGGCAGCAGCCTGACCTTAACAGGCTTCATGTCCTGCAGGGCCTTTCGAGAGCCAGCGCTCCTGGATCCCCTCACAGCACCTACTGCACTCAGGGCCCGGCTCACTCCTACGGCCAGCGGGGCCTGCCAACAGCGACGTGTCCATGCGGAGCGGGGACAGGGGCTGTGCCAGCCCGGAGAGTGCTGGGGTCCCGGGCCCGGTCCCCTCGGGGTCCCCGAGCCGCTCCCGCCCGCGTTCCGCCGTTGCCCCGTGACCGCTCCTCTTCTCCCCGCCCCGGGGGCGGGGCCTCGCCGTAGCCAATGGAAGCCCGCGCTTCTCTCCCCTCCTGAGCCCACCCCCGCCATATCAGACCAATCAGCAGCCCAGTCTGTCTTGAAGGACAGCACTTCTATCCAATGGCGAGGCGGAGTGCGTGCTGTGGAGCGGGGAGGCGGGAATAACGCGGAGCCTCTGGCAGGGGATGGGGGCAGGCGCGGTGCGCGGATTGGCGGGAGCGGGGAAGCCCCGCCTCTTGGGGCGGGGCCCTCGCTGTAGCAACCAATGGGAGGCGAGGGGCGGGGCGCGGAGGAGCCGCGTCGCTGCGGGCGCCGGTTCGGCGGGGTCGGTTCGGGCCGGGGGTGCGGGGGGTCCCGGGCCGGGCCGGGCGGTCCCGGGAGGGTGTGGAGGGTCCGGGGAGTCCCGAGAGTCCCGGGGCCGCGGGCACAGGGGGTGGTGAGGAGCAGGTTCACCCAGGGCTGGGAGGAGGGCGCGGGGAGGGCGCCGGGCCGGGCCTCCCCTCCCCAGCACGGTGACAGCGCCGTGCCGATGCCCCTCTCCCTGGACAGGGACAGCGGCTGTGAAGTGTCCCCGTGGCGCTGTCCTGGGCCTGCTTCATTTTCCTTTTCCTTTTCCATCACCTTTCACAGAATCCCGTGACCTTGTGGCATCGCGCAGTTTAAAAAAACCCTCCGCGCACTTGGTGTGTGCCCAGTCCACCTCCAGCGCGGCGCNCCGTGTCCTGCGCTGCCGCTGGGAAGCGAGCGGCCCGGTGCGGTGTGGAGTGCGGGGATGGGTGCGCGCAGTGCCGTGTCCCTGTGCCCCGCACACAGCCCCGGGCGGGGACCGCGCAGGGAGAGGTTCTGAGCCCTGCGCTGCCCCAGCGAGCTGCAGGAAGCGCTGTTGGAAGCTCCGCGGCAGGAGCCGCGCAGGCGGCGGCATGGCGGTGAGCATGGACGATGATGTTCCCCTGATCCTCACCCTGGACGACAGCGGGAGCAGCGCCTCAGCCCCTCTGGACGAGCTGGATCGGGAGGAGCTGCCCAACGAAAGTAAGAGCCCTTTGTCACTGCCTGCCCCAGTTGTCTCTTGGGGTGGCCGCTGTGAGACCCCAGAGCTGCCGCTCAGTGCCTGGGGCTGCCCGGTAGAAGCAGGTCAGGGAGTTGTTTGTTGGGCTGGTTGTTTGTTGTGCTGTTTGTTTGTTTGTTGTGCTGTTTGTTTGTTTGTTGGGCTGTTTGTTTGTTTGTTGTGCTGTTTGTTTGTTGGGCTGTTTGTTTGTTTGTTTGTTTGTTGTGCTGCTTGTTGCTCTCAGCTCCGTGTGACACCGCAGGGCCCGGACAGGTCCCAGCAGTGCTGTTTCTAACACACAATTTTGTGGTTTCCCCGTAGCAGCCCGTGACCTTTCTCCCTTTCCTGCACGCTGTCCCAGAGCGTCTCCTTCCCTTGGCACTGTCCCACTGCAGTTACCTCGTGTGCCGTTTTCCCAGCACCATAAACCTCTGTACTTTGTGAGGCTTCTTTTGTCTGTTTCTAGTTTACATTCTGATTTTTGCAGGAAGGGAAGTGTTGATAAATCCCTTCCACATCTTTATTGTGTTCTTATCAAAGAACCTGGAGTACTTTTAAACAATGTATTCATGTTGGCCCTGGCTGTTTAGTGGGGCACAGCCAGCCTGTGAGCACTGGGAGGGGGAAAACTTCCCTGAAAACATCCCTGACCCAGCTCAGAAGCTTTGCTTTCCTCCTCATTGTATTTTCACTGAAGCCCTCACCCTGCAGCAGGTTGGATGTGGCCAGCAGATGTGTCTGAGTGTGTTCACAGAGTTTCTGGTTGCTGTTTCACCTCACTGGATCTATCTGTGCAGTTTTGTCCAGCACATCCCCGTGGCTTCCAGTTGCAGGTGCACACACACAGGTCTTGTGATGCTGTTCCAGCCCTTGCTGCCACAGGCTGAGCATTTGGAACAAATGCATCATTTCCTGGCCAGGCATCCCTTTTTTTTTCACATTATCCCTCTGTGCCTTACTGCTGCTGAGATTTGATTCCTCTTGCAATAAGATGGGGTCCCTTAAATTCCTCATTCTTGCCTTCCCAACTCAGGAATTAATTTTGGATAATCAAGATTCTTCCTCCTTCCTCCTCTGCCACCCCACAGTGCAGATCCCTGACTAAATTGCCCAGTTGAGTTTCTCTAAGCTCTGTTTTATCCTTGCTTCATTCCATCTGCTTGTCTTTTAAAGTTTAGCCCTCTATTTTTAAGTTAAATAGAAGAGAGAGTTCTTCCTCCATCCACGGGTGTATTTATAGGATTCCTTGTGACTAATTTTAATCACTCTTCCCTCTTTCTTTCCCCCGCCTCCCATCCCCTCAAAGAAGAAGTTGTGTGAGGCTTAACAATTGCTTGAAGCCAGCATGACTGTGTTAAAGCACAGGCATGAGAATGAATGTATTAATAAATAAAATTCTCCACATTGAAATACAGGGAAGTTCTTTAGGGACCAATTTTGTGCTTCTTACAGGATCGCTCTGTGGTTTTTGAGAACTCATTTCCTGGGATCCTTCAAATGAAATGTCTCTTATTTGTGTGTTTTAATCAGTGTTAAAGTGGAATTTGCTGCAGCAATATAATGCTTATGCTATGGAGGTGATAGGGAATGATAGATACAGAGCCTTCTGAAGTCGGGGTGGGATGAAGGATTAGGAGGGGAAGGCTGGCATCAACAACTTGAAAGGCACGTTTATCTCTGGGAAGTGGGAAGCTTAAATCAGGGAGTGAGCCCACTGACACCAGCACTGGCAAAAGTAAGCTTGTTTAAAAACCAGGGTGTGTGGTCCAGCTTTTGCTCTTTGCCTGCACAGAAAATCTGCTGTGAAATGCAGCAAAGTTGTGTCTCGTGGAGGCTGTGAGGAATCAAATGTGTCCCCTCTGCTCTGCCTCCCTCCCCTTGGCAGCTGAGGACTGAAATGGCATTAACAGAACTGTGTGATGTCACCTTTTCAGTCAGAAGCTTTTCTTTTCCAGGGAAAAAGTGTGTGAGAAGTCCTTGTCAGGGGAGAGAGAGCCTGTGAGGGTGAAGATGAGGACATGGGGACAGGGAAGATCAGCAGCCTCTTTCCTTCTGGCTTTGTCTTCCCATTGCCTAAACTCTCATAAGTGAATATTCAGCCAGAATTTGGAGGAACAGCCATCATCAACTCCAAGGGATTCAGTGACAGGTTAAACACAGAACTTTTACTGAGGTGTGTCCCCAGAACAGGCTGGGACTGTTTGCATCCTCTTCCACTATCCTCTTCCAGGTGACACCTGGGGAAGGACAAAGTGGCTGTGTAGCTGCCCCTTGTTCAATCACATGTTTGAGGTTAATAATAATTAAGTCTCACTCTTGCTTTGTGTTCTGTGTGCACAAACTGCTCTAAGTTTTAGTCCATTCTCCAGCCTGTCACAACTGTGTCACTGAGTTCTGTGTACCTGTGTGGTTCAGTGTATGTCAGCTCTTGTGTTTTTTAAAGAACTTTTTGTGCTTTTAAATTAAAAAAAAACCTATCCATGGTCTGGCTTTGTTCCAGTCAGGTCTTTGGATAAATGAATTTGTAGTTGTGGATTCTTGGTGTTGATTGCCTGGAACTGGAGACAAGTTTCTGGGTTGAAATAAGTAGAAACAGGGTTTTCTTAAAGTAATCTTGTAGCAGATGTGAAAAGAAGGGATTGAAGTGCAGGAGTGAATTCCTTTCCAAACCTTGCAGAAGAGTCCTCTCCTGGGTAAGTGGGTGTCTTGGGGTTAGAATAAAAGAGAGCTAAAGGAGAAAATTGTGTGGAAAATTGCATTCTTAAAGAAAATGTCCAGCTGCAAAAATTAATCTCCCAAATCCTCCAGCTCTTAAGCATTTAATGAGAGAAAATACTTGCATGGGGAGGAATATTAAACTCTGCCTTGCTTGGCTTGTGCTGGGATACAGGGCTTCCAGGGAGCTCCCATCTGCAGCCACCACTAAGGGTCAGAATCCTGCAAAGCTGACAGGAATTCAGACCACATCCAGAAAAATGTGGTGCTGATGGTTTTCTGACTGTGCTCTGTAGGGGCTGGGTAATTTTCCTTTGCAGCTCCAGCAGCTGAAGGAGACAGGGAGAAGCTCTTGCATCACCTGGATCCACAGTGGTGAATGTGACACTGCCCTTCCCTAGCACATCTTATCTGAGCATCTCCATACAAACTCCAGTTCAGCTCCCCAGCCCCTGCCCGAGGGCAATGACTAATAGGAAACCGAATTTCTGTAGAAGGCAAGAAGGGAGATGTGAACCTGGCTGTGGCCTTTCCCAAAATCCTGTCCTGAGAGTGATGAGAACCTGCCAGGGTTTAGTGATTTCCCATCCCTCCTGAACTCCTGGAAAATGTTTGAACAGAGCTCTCAAAACATCTCCTAAGTCTGTTTTCCATCTACAAAGGCAGTGTGGATGGCCTTGAAACTCTAGGACAGTGTCTCTCCTTGAGCTGATGGGAGCTATAAACAATAAATGAGTGCACATTGATTTATCCTGTATTAGATCAGATACAAGATTCTCCTTTGCCTCCTGCATGGAAATTGCTGTAGCCTCAAGTAGAGTTTCAGTGTGTTCAGAGCAGAAAGTAAAGCTCAGAGTGTTGTACACAGAACAATGGGATATTGTCTGTTTTCCCACACAATGGGTGATGGCAGGGGGAAAGAAGTCATCTTTCAACTCTGGGTTTTTACAAGAAAGCAACTGCATCTGCTATTGAGGTAAAAACTAATTATTAAGGAGGTGGGGGAGCAACTGCAACAGCCAAGAGCGATGTTTTCTAGAAGGATTGTTGGAAAATGGGAAGTTATAACTTTGATGCAGTCTCACTTTCTGCTGCCTGGGAAGTGAATTGTCAGGAAAACCAGAGCCAGCCTGGCCTTTTGGGAAGGTGAATTATCTGGGAAGGTGAATTATCTGGGAAGGTGAATATATGCCTGGCACTGCTGGGAACGAGCAGATGTGTAAAGAAAAGGAGATTTCTCTGTTGATGAGGTTGGAGGGGCTGCCCCAGGCATCCTGGGGGAGGAATGTGGGTAAGGACAGCCCAGGGCCTGTTGGTGTGCCTGTAGAGCAGTGGGGGGTGTGCTGGAAGGGACCCTCTGCCCTTTCATTGGGACAGTTCCCTGGTGGAGTGTAGGAAGGGGCTTTCAGCAAAGCTGTTCCTTTTCTAACTGGCTGGTGGAGACTCAGGTGCTGGTTCTGAAAACAGAGTCTAATTACAGCATTAATGGATGTTGTAGACATCAAACTTGTCTTAAAAAAAAAAATCCTTTACTAGGCCTCAGGTTAGGGGATTTGGGGCAGTTAATATTCTTTTTGAGGCATGTGAATTACCTGGATTTTGATGTGTTTGGTAGCCAATGCAACTTGAAGTGACAGAAGTCTCTTCTGTGTTGGATCTGGTTCCAGAACACATTTGTATTGGCAGTGAGAGAGTTAAATCTGTCCATGTAGTCCACAGCTTCAGCCCATCTGGTCATGGAATCATCTCAGAGAATCCTGGAATGATTTGGGTTGGAGGGGCCTCAGAACTCATCCTATTCCACTGTCCTGCCACAGGTGAGATTTCCAGGTGTAAAACAATTCCTGAAGGGCTGAGGAAGCAGAGAATAAACACCTGACCTTTGGGAAAATGCTGCAACCACACCAACTCCTGGGACCTGTGCTTCTTGTGGAAGCACTTCAGCTGCTGTGGAGCCATTCTGGCTTTGCCACCTTTGGAGGAAAAGAGACATTTCAAATGTCAGCCCCCTGGCAGATTTAATAAATCCTTCAGGATCTGTAGGTTTTGGTCCTGGTGTGGAAGCAAGGGTTTCAGAGGTGGCTGTTTGGACTGAGGCACTGGGTATGAAATGCTGTAGCTAGTTGAGGTGAAGGAATGAAGGGGATGAGGGAACAAGCAACTGCTTGCATTGGACCTGGCAGGTTCCAAGATTTCTGACAGCCAGGCTCTTAAACAGCCTTTTGGATTATCTGGTGGCTTTCTTGGATGCTAGGCAGGATATTTTCTCACGTCATGGCCCCTAGTTCTACCAATTTGCCTTTAATTAGTTCCAGCAGCAGTGCTTCTGCTGCTGCCTTTGGAGGTGAAACATGGCCAGAGCACAGGACTGGGATCTCATTTTGGGAAGCAGGCTGGTTCTGCTGCTGGAGCAGCTCCTCCTTGCACCTAGGGTAAGTCAGGTAATGCCACTGTGGGTCACAATCCCACCTGGGAAGTGCTGGTTACACCTGGTGTGGGAGTGGACAGGTAGGCTTCACTTCATTTTCCTTTGTTATGAGGAGGTGCTGTTTTGCATTGCTGTGCATGATTCATTTTTCTAAATATGCACCTGCTTAAAATTTATAGAGAGAGGAATTTTTTCCAAAGCATGAGTGGTGGTTGTGTGGTGGATTGTTGGTTATGCCTCTGAAAGTCTATTTCTCTGACCTAACAGCCTTGCATTCTGCAACTTCTGCCAGGGCTCCTCTAATCCTTTCCTGGCCTAGATGACTTTAAATGAATGTTTTAAGCAAGCAAAGCGAAGCAAAACTGCCTCTGAGATGAGTGAGGGGTGAAAATCTTGGAAAGGGAAACGAACACCCAAAACATAAGGAGATTATTGTTTTCTCCTTCAGTACAATTCGTTTCCCTGGGTGATGAGCTCTGTAAGCTCAGAGGAAGGAGGGAAATGCTGCTTTTTAGAAGATGTTGGGGATCTTTTGCTATGATGTTAGAAATAGTGAAAAATATGTTTCTGTTCTGAATCATCCTCTGGTTCAGAGACTGTCCTTGTCCTGAGAACTCAGGTTTTAAGGCAGGGCTGTGCTTAAATACTTGGGTAGAGCTGGTGCCTTTCTTTCATGAGAAAGAGCCCTGTTTTCCCAAAACTCACAAGCATTTGTGAGGAGACATTCTCACCGTGGCTCTGTGAACGTGGTGCCTGTAGAGGAAGAACCCCGAGCACAGTAAAGTACCAGGAGGTATCCAGGGCTGCAATCATTGTGGGTATTTTTTCCAAGCCTTCCTTGTTTTCTGAGCTCTGCAGGAGAGCAGTTTGCACAATGCACACGTTGTGTGTCTCACAGTAGGATGCTCTGTCAAACAGAATCTCTGCACTGTTGACTCTTTCACGCAGCGAAAAAAAGAAAAATCCCAGTGATTTTTGTCTTGAATGCTCCATGCTGTTCAAATCTGAGCTGGTAACTGCATCTACAAGGTAGAGAAGACTTGGGTTAGTGTTCCATTATCCTGGAGTCAAATGGTTCTTTCTCCTTTGTCATCTCCTGGAGCACTGGGGGTGGAGATCATCTCACACTATAAATCCAGGGGGATACTGCAGAGTGGGGCAAGGAGTCTGGAAGCTCCACACTCCCTTCCTGAAGATGGCAGTGATGACCTTGATGCTTTGAGGGAGGAGCCCCTGCCCTTTGTGTGTCTCTTCTCCAGCACAACTCACATTTTTTTGGGCTGAGAAGAACAGGGTAGTCTTAGGTGTTTCCTCCCTGAGCTGATTGCTTTCATTGGAAAATGTGGGATAAGGGCATATGTCGTGTCATCAGAGGGCTCTGCTTTTTTGAACAGGTGGTCCTGGAATGATAAGAGATGTTAAGGAGTTTTGAAAGTGTTCAAGCTGCAATTTTAAATTGACAACTTTCCAGCTCGAACCGGTCACTCCTCAGCCACCACAGCTGACTTGGAAACATTTGGCTCAGGAAGCGGAACAACAGTTGGAAACAAATAGTGATTAGTTTTTTCATGGCTTCCCAGGGAATGCATCAGTTTGTTCGTTTCCCCCCTCATTTTGTGGCTCCTGTGGATTTTTAAGGCACTGTAGATGCAGGATGTTCAGTTTAGCCAAGCCTGCGTACTGGCAGATTAAAATGAGCAAAGGCTGGGCACGCTGAGTTCACTCATCATAACCAATATGATGCTTCTCAGAACTTCCTTTGCCCTTGGTATCTTCACTGAGGAATCCTGCCTGCTGCCGTCAGCCCCCCTGCGTTGAAATCCCATTTTACCCATTTCAGTGCTGTAAGAAGTGCTGTATAAACTAAACAGGAGCATCTGTGAAGTGGTTAGAGTTGTTGTTGATTGCCTTTTCCTTATTGCCTTCAGGGGATTTAGGCTTGAATTTGCTGGAAGTAGAATTTATGAGCCAGAACGCTCCATTTCTGATCCTTAAGCTGGGAAAAGTGTGGTGAATTAGATGGGGCTTTTCTCCTGCCTCCCATGTCTCTGGCTTTTGATCTGGACCTCGCAGGGCTCTCCCTGTGTCTTTAGCATAATTGCTTTTTGCATGTGGAGAAGAAGGCTGGTTTTCACATGGCTGCTTTCTTTATGGGGAGCTGCAGGAGCAGCGTTAGGGTTTGGGCCATCTGCTCATGGTGAGCAGTTCTGCAGGAACCTGGGGCACCTGAGCCTCACCTGGGGGACAGGGACAGGGACAAGGTGAGCTGGTGTTCATCCACAGCAGCACCCTGGCCTTGGGGACACAGCCTGAGCGTGGCAAGAGGAGACTGCTGTGGTTTGAGTCATGCTGTGGGGTTTTGGAGCATCCTGTGCTGCTTTTACAGCCACGATCTGGTGATGTCTGTGTGGAACAAAAGGCTTCTCTTCTCCTGCTTATGTGTAGGGATTGAGGATGTTTGTAGGTCTAGAAAATTGAGGGTGTATCTCTGTGCACAGCTGTGTTATAAACCCCCTGATTCTGTGGGGCTGGACATCTCAGCTACACTTGTGTTTCCCACCTGACATGTGTGTTTCTGTGTTGCCACTTGGGAATGGCTGTGTTTTATTCCAGCTATAACCATTTTGCAGAGAGAGAGCATTTTCACTATCCCCCACAGATTTGGGAAAGTTTATGGCACAAAAGCAAAGCAGATTTCACTAGAATGCACAAATATGTTCCTGGTCTTCATTAACCAAATGAAGAGATGCCTGTAGAATTAAGACTAAGTGATCAATCCTGGAAGTGGAAGTACTGAGGAAAATGTTGACATTTGGGTCAGGGGGGTGAAGTGACCCAGTCAAAGCCTTTTCCTTTCAAATACAAGGCTGGTGGCAGGACCTTATCTCTAATGGTTGCAAAGGAGAAGACTTAAATATTCAAAATTTTCTATACTTTGAGGCAGCACAAATGCATAG
The DNA here is from genome assembly GCA_013400855.1 of Buphagus erythrorhynchus. Classification (NCBI taxonomy): domain Eukaryota; kingdom Metazoa; phylum Chordata; class Aves; order Passeriformes; family Sturnidae; genus Buphagus; species Buphagus erythrorhynchus. The sequence continues at coordinate 13,071 of VZTT01022049.1, forward strand.
AAAATAGAAATGTTCATGGAAGCTTTAAAGCTGTTGGAGAAGCAGCAAAAAGTCACAGCACCAGCATGCCTGGGCTGGCTAACACAAAAGATATACAGATATGTAGATAAATATATATCAAATGAAGGAATAGCACCTGGGAGTGGAGGAAAATCCTGAAGAGAAATGTGGTCAGCAGAATTAAAGGTGCTCTAAAGGACTTGAGAAATAAAAAAGCTTATTAAATGATTCCAGCCTGTCAGGAGTTCAGGGTTTAACACTCCAATAGTGCTACAGGGAAGCTCAAGAAATACTGAATATGTTCTCTATTTGCTGAAAAGCCAGATGACACAGTCATTGTGTGACCTATTCTTCTATCCCCACAGTAAATAGAGATTAAACAGCTGATTCTAAAGGCTGGCATTTAAAAATCAGCAGATGACTTTTGATTTCTAAGGCTGCAGCTGAGGCAGTCTGTACATTGCTGTGGGAGTGACTTTCTCCCAGCCCCAGAAGGTATTTTACACCAGGCAGGAGATTGCAGGCCAGCCAGCCAAGATTTCCAGGCAAAACAATGGGAAACCAGCAGTAGCTCTTCCAAAATCTGGATTCAAAGAACAATTTGTTTGTGTGTGGAAGACTTTTGAAGTCAAAGTTGTCCATTTTCTGAAGATGTGGTTCTGTGTGAGGGCTGTAGGACTTGAAGTAAGGACCAGCTGAGGGAAAATCAGCTGTTTAGCAGATGTCACATTAATGGTTTAACTCCTTCCTTCCTCTCCAGCCATTAAATGCAACCTCCAGTTCCTGCCAGCAGTGGTTTCCACCAAATGTGCAGAAGCCTTTTTTCCTAATGGAGAACAGTTCCCCAGCACTTGGGGCTGGGTTTTTACACGTGTCTTCCTCTGAAGTTGGCAGCTTCTCTTTGCTGTCTGAAGGACAAGGCAGAGGAGGTGTGGTAGTGTTGGGTTTCAAAGGAATCAGTGTGGTGGAGTCATGTTCTAACACTGCAAAACACAATTACCTCCTTATCATTGCTGCACCACAGCAAATAACTTTAATTGGTCTCAGCCTGTCATGGTAAGATGTTGAGAATTTGTTATTTAACTTTTAAATTTATGTCGTTTTCCTGCTATCCCTCTTTCCTCAGGGAAAAAAGGTCAGTAAGGCACATACCTTATTATTGCCTTCTTCATTCTAGTGCTGCTTTGGCCATGCTGGAGGTTTGTAACCCAAATTAATCCTGGTTTCTCCCAAAGGGAAGAGCTTCCTCTGTGCTTCCCACTGCTGACTTTGTGACTTCCCTGGAGAGCTGCTGGAGCTGGAGCTGGCAGCCAGTCCTGGCAGCACACTGCTCTCGTTAAAAAGGCCAGATTGCAGCTTAATCAAACATCTTTCCAAACTGCATCAGGGAAATCCAAAGGCTCTGCTTTGGAGAATTGAAATGAGGAACGTGCTCTTAAACTGCTGACATTGTGTTGTTACCAAAGCCAAAGCAGATATTTAATGTGTTAAAAGCAGGAGACACTGGTTTCCCTTTTTGGAACAAAAAGAGGAAATTCCTCCATGTAACAGGATATGTTAAAGAAATGCTATAGCTGAGGGACTCTGATATTTTCTCCTTCCATTACTTCCTCAAAAATTATGAATTACAAGTATGTGTGTGTGTGTGTTTCACGTCTGGCCTCTCTCTTTGCCTCAGGCAGAATTGTCTCTTCTATTTTCCCTTTTTGGTTCGGTTCAGCAAAACCTTAACTGTTTCCAATTGTTTTTTCCATTCATTAGTTGTTGCACAGAGCCCCTCAATGACTCAGATATTTAATTCCAGTTATGGTATAATTTTATCTCAGCATGTGTGAAGCCTTTGTTGCTGTGATACGATGGGACTGATGAGGTTATGGAGCATATTGGCTGCTGAAAGGATGGATAATGTGACTTGTAGGTAATCCTTCTGTTGTGGCTTTGGCTTCTCCTTTTTGTGGTGTTGTGGTTCATTTGTTAAGATAAGAAATAAAGGATATGAAGCTGGCAGCAATTTGGCTTGACACAAGTGAGATTCTTAATTATAGCTTCCTAATGCAACCTTTCATTCTGTGGGACTTTTACTGAATAAAAATGCTTTGGATTGGACTTTGCAGCTCTGCTAAGAAGCAGGAACTCCTGTGTTCCACAGTTCTATATTGAAGGAGTGCCTGGTTCCAGCTCTCCCTGTGATATTTCATGGGCTCTCAGATGCAGGAGGATTTAATCCCACATCTGTCAGGAGGCAGCTTTGTGGAACAGGGCTTAGGCAGGGGGTGGTTTGCATCTGTCAGTTCATCTTCAGCCACTGAAGTCTTGCTAACCTAATTATAGATCCCAAACATCCCAAAAAGGAGGGATCTGCCCCCCTGCCTCTTGCTATGTATTCAGGAGTGAAAGTTGTCCCAGGATCAAAGAGTTCCTGGCCAAAACTTCCCACATAATATTTCAAGAGGAGAAAAAAAAAAGCCAGAGTGACTCAGGGATGAGATCAGAGGAGAGCAGGTGTCCTGGGGAGACGAGGCAGTGAACTGCACAGATGAGCATCTCCAACCAACTGAGCTTGGCTGCTGTAGGTTGGTAAAATTATCCTCATCCTTATTTTCCTGGAAGTCTTTAATTTTTTTTTTTTTTTATTGTTCTTTACAAATGTCTCTGTCCCCAGGAGAGTGATGCAGAAAATGAATATCCAAGTGAATCACCATGGCTCTTCTCCCGAGCTGCAGAGCAAAGGGTTAACTGGCTGTGCCTCACTCAGAGCAAGAGCAGGATGGAGCCAGGCTTTCTGCTGGGGCTAAACCATTTCCTACCATGCTTTGGCTCTGCTGGCATCGTGTTCAGCTTGTGCACTGGGGGTTTCACATGTGTGCAGTGCAGATGTTAGCGAGGATACAGCGCTCCCCTAATTAAACAGCGCTGGGCAGAAGCTGTCTTCCAGAGACTGAGGAGAGGCAATGATATATAAAATGTGACTTACCATGCTGAGGGACATCTGCTCCTCCTTCCCCAGGATTCAGCTCCCTGTGGTGATGAAGGCATGATGTGAGCTTGTGTTGGTGCTGGAGGAACTCGCTGCATCCTCGAGTCAAGGCGAGGACGGCCGGCTCGAGTCGCCTTTTACCACTAACCGGAAGAGGCAACATCCGTATTTTTTTAAAAAATCTTTCCTGTGTTAAATAGGAAGCTGAAGTGACTTTATTTGTTGAGCTTCACAGCAAGTGAGTGCTGTGAGAATACAGTAACACAAAGAGCCCCGAGGCCTTTGCATATGTTTCTGCTGTGCCGTTGTCTCCAAGGAAGAGCATGACTCAGTTATGCTGGCTCGAAATATTCCGAAGTAGATTATTTCTCTTGTAGCAGAAGGGCTTGGCACTGCTCTCTGTTAGATTATTTCTCTTGTAGCAGAAGGGCTTGGCACTGCTCTCTGTTGGAGATGCCCTTTTTTCCTAGGCACCAAAGTGACAGCGAATTGTTTAGACTTCCCCATGGCTGTTCTGTTCCTTCCCACAATGTCCCCTGAAGCAGGACAGGCACGAGGATGTTTTGGGCTGCACTGAGCAGTCGTGCCATGCTCCCCTTGGCTGAGCTGGCAATCAGGCAGCAAAGGCAGTGATTTCCCTGTCTGTCTGTCTGTCTGTCTCACCTCTGGGATGTGTGGCCATGTGCCAGACCAGCTGTGCTTTCCAGGCAGATTCCAGCTTTTTTTCTGCTGGGGAGGTGAGCCTGGCCTTGAAGAGATGAGCACACGTGTGTTTGTGCCTCAGTGCTTGGAAGGAGCAGTTCCTTACCAGCCTCCTTGGGGGAGGGAGGGAAGGTTAATCCTCTGGAGGTGAAGCTACGTGGCCTGTGAGCCCTTGGAAGGGAAAATGCCATCACTGGTGCTGGGACACTACAATACTTGACTAAAATCCTGCCTTTGGGACTGAAGATACCTGCACAGATGGTGTTGGGGAATGGTGGGCATCTAACTTGTTTCCATGTTTTTTTCTGGATTTGCACCTTCTGTAGTGAGTGTTCCCTGTGGTTCAGCTGATGAGCTTTCCTCTCAGCCAGCACAGGGATCCTGCTCTGGGACAGGTCTGGGCTGTGAGCTCAGGAGATCCAGGAACTCCAGGAGAACCTTTGATCCTGCTGGGATCTGCCTTCTTCCACAGGCTCATGTTCAGTACTGTGGGATGCCTGGTTATGTTTGTATTAAACTGAAAGCTTGGGCTCTGTGATTGAGTTTGGGAATTACAGATCCAGTGAGGATGGAGGGTGTGAAAAACAGGGGGTTATGGCAGTGAGGAATGCAAAGCTTGAAAAAAAAATGGCTCCAACTGAATGGTAGAATGGTAAAATCATAGAATGCTTTGGATGGGAAGGAACAGACACATTGCACTAGAACAGGTTGCTCCAAGCCCCATCCAGCCCTGAACACTTGAACACACTGGTGGCTGGAGCTGCCCAGACCGTGTGCCCTGGACAGTTTGACCTTCCCCCAATGCAGGAGCTGATGCCTTCCTTCCTCCTCCCTCTTTTGGTGAATCAGGGACCTTGCAAGGCCACGTGAATGAAGGTGTGTCCTGTCTCCAAAGTTGTGTGTCCTTGGCATTTCTTTTTTTGCCTGTCAAGAGGAATATCACTCACACATGGAACTCACTGGAGCAACTTGCATATTACATCTTGACTCCACACGTGATGTGTGAACAGTATGAATGACAGAATAAGGATTTTTTTTTTCTGATTTGAGTCACTTCTGCTTACACACATTCTGCATTCACACATCACATTCTGTGATGTTCTGTCATCACAGGTGTACTTGCTAAAATAGCAATATCTGGGCAGGATGGGAACTAACATCCAAACCATCCTCAGCCATTTAGGAGAAAGCCCTGGTAAGTCCAGCAAAGGCTTTGGAGCCAGTCAGGGAATCTCAGGCTGTTTCAGTGCAAGGCCATAAAAAGTGTGTGCTATCTGCAAAGCAGAACATCTGGCAAACTGGCTGATGAGAACCAGACTGGGGGAGCTCTGAGGCAAATGGAAGAGCTGCCCTGTAGGCTGGTTTATAACTCTTTGAATTTGTAGGTTACTAGTTTGTTGGAATTTTTTTAAAAATACAATTTATTTAAAGAAGTGCAGACATCAAAACCCATGGAATTCCAGAGTGACTTCAGTTTGATATATAATAGCTGGCTGGGAAGGGTGATTTATCCCAGCCTCCTGTGGATGTTTTCTGTCCCTTATTCTCCTCTCAGCTCTGCCCTGGAGATCCCCCATGGCTGCACGAGCTCCTCCGAATGAGAGGAGTTTGTTTGCTCTCAGCCCATGGAGAGTTTTTCCTTCCCCTAAGCAGGGAATTTGTTTTGCAGAGGGAGAGGTTTGTGCTCTGGAAAGTTTATGCTCCTTCTCTTTCTTCCTTGTTTTTTTGTTTTTTATTGTAATGATGACATATGGAAACTATTTACACAGGAGCATGCTCCGCTGCACTGAATGGAAATGCTGGAGTCCCGGCAGTCTCGTTCCGGATGCCTTGTGGAAGCAGCCAGCTGGTTTTGCTTTTCCTTTTTTTTTTTTTTTTTTTTTCTTTTTTTTTTTTTTTTTTTTTCTTTTTTTTTTTTTTTTTTTTTCTTTTTTTTTTTTTTTTTTTTTCTTTTTTTTTTTTTTTTTTTTTCCTTTCTTTTCTTTTTTTCCCTGCCTCCCTCCCTCTCTCTCTCTTTTCAGGGAATAAGTTACACAAGTGTAAGGAAGGAAGCTTTGCCATCTGTGACCAGCCCAGTTCACTTCCTTTGGCGTGCCCCTTGCGCTGCGAACTTCACGAAATCTCTGCTTGCCTTTTTTTTTTTTTTTTTTTTTTTTCTTTTTTTTTTTTCTTTGTGC
>VZTT01022055.1:413-16430 GCA_013400855.1 Buphagus erythrorhynchus
CTTTCATGGGTGATCTGTGGAATCCCTGACACAATAAAACAGCAATTCTGTAGAATTCCTGACTCTCTTCAAAAAGTATGTATTTAACCATAGAAAATCACAGAACAGTAACTTTTAAAATTGCTTCTGTGTATCACCTCAGACTTCTCTATTTTTACATTAAAGTAGAGAAGAAAAATAAATAAGATTTCTTACATTGACTTTTATTTGCTAAGAAAAAAAAAGGAACAAGTAGTCAGAAGATAAGAAAATTACTTCTTCCTATTCCCCATTCCAGGAATAGATGTGGTGCTTTATCCTTTGAATTTATTGATTGAAATTATTATTGTAAAAAGGTTATCTGCACAAGCAGAGAAATGCTCATATGCCACTTCACTTCTTTTTAGTATGGCCCTACTTTTTTAGTATTAGNNNTTAGTATTAGAAAGCAGTGAGCACAAACACAGCAATTACATTTTTTTAATGGATTGTATTATTCTCTTAGACAACTTCAGATTACAAATGCAGCTTTAATCTCAGAATCAAAGTTAATTTTAAAAATCCTTCCTTAAAGAAACACTAATTATTATTAAAAGGAAATTTTGCTTATGAAATATTAACACTAGATGGTGCTGTTGTCACTGGTATCTCACACATAAGTCCATTGCACTTAGCCAGGAATCAAAGAGTTGGTTCAGTCTCTTTAATACAGAATTAAATTCCACACTGGAAAAAAAAGTAACTGAAAAAATAAACNTTATTTCCCACCACTTCATAAAACTACATATCTTAAAAAAATTACACTTTACCTACATATGAATGATGAAACTCCCTCTGATTGTAACAGAAACTAAAAAATGTCTGGTATTTATTCTTTTGCTAATTTTATTTTTATTGCTAATAAAACCAATCAGTTGTAGTTACCTTTGCTGCAAACTGAAGTCCCACTTTATCAGCTTCAGCCTCCAGGGTTCTGCTGTAGGGTCTGTCAAACATGAACTGCAAAGAAACACATCAAAGCTCCATTCCTTGGTTTGGAATGTGTACAAAGATAGAGCCTCATTGCTGTATTTAACCTTCTCATAGGAAGTGGGGTTTATCTATCATGCTCACATTGCATGTAATCAGTATTAATTTTCTTAATGTAATCTCTAATTCCATTATATGTAACTCATTGATCCTGTATTCAGTTGAAATTAATTAAAATTGGATATATTTTCATAGGACTCTCAGCAGCCAATCTCATTTCGCAGCAACTGAAAGCTAAATACCAACTTTTCACCAGAATTTTTTCACTTCACTCTTTGACATCAAGATTTTTCTTGCAGTAACTGTATGTAAAAAATTCCAGTGGTTCCCTAAACTTTTATGATGCCTTTAAGCATGGTATCATGTATTTCATATGGCATATGCAGCCATAAATACTTGCATGCAGAAATCACTTCTTTGCCATGACTGTCCCTAATACAAGCTGCAAATTGCCCTTGAGAAATCAAATTAGAAAACATAAATTTGACCAAACTCCTCTCCCATTTTTCTAGAGCATTAACACACACTAAGAGACAGTGGTGATTTTCTCAAAGGTAATTCATGTAGATTTGGGCAGCCTTACCCTAGTCTGTCATGTTATAGTAAATTCAAATCAGGACTTGTTTAAACAGCCTGCTCCTGCAGAGATAAGGAACCTGTCACAACATCCTGGTTTACTCATCCATTAGGAAATGTGAACTGAAGAATGGCAAATGTGCAAGATTAGAAAAGAGAGAAAGGTTTATCAGCTCAAAAAGGTTTTATCAGCTCTTTATCTAGCTACAGAAATTTGTCCTCCTTGGAAATTTTAGGGGAAAAACACAAACAACAAACTACAAACCAGTTTGAAATGAAAAGCACCAAAGAAGTGGTCCAGTCCCTTGAGTACATAAAGGTAACTGTAACTTCTTGCTGCTTTCCAAAGCAGTTAGTTTTTCTTTCCTAAGTCAAAACCAGAAGCCAATCAAAGCTGGCTTCTAAAGCCAAACCTGTCGGTTTGGAAGTGAGCAGAGATGAGGTCACTTTCCAAATTATTAGTTTCCATACAGACCTTAAACATTGCAATTATAAATACATTTTTTAAAATCTTCTGATGATAAAGTAATTCCTTGAAGTGGAATATGTGTTTTTGTTGCCTTGAAAAGTGCTCCAGGACTATTGGTGCACCTATATTCACTAAACAGCAAAGAAACCTCTGGCTAGTCTGTCATATATTCCCGAAGCACCATTTTCTAGTTAGCCAGATAAACTATTTGACTAATTACTAAACACTTTTTAGGCAGGGAAATGAAATCAGTAACCTACAAAAGTCCTGAGGTATCTAACATACAGTGATATTCATCAGCTACTGAAAAATTAAATTGTTTTAAAAATCTTTTGTGAATGTGCTAGAATGAAAAATTAGAACTTCAAACTCTGATCTAAAATCCTTGTCAGAAACTGGACACAAAAAGAAGATGAATTTGATTTTTCAAATCAATTATCAGAGCTGTCTGTGTATGTTGAAGAAAGGGGAGTTCCAGGAATGTTGACCACTCAAAAACACCACTTTTCACATGAAATACAAATCTTATGGTGTGAGGTGGACAAGAAAGGAGTATGAAGTACTGCATCTGTACACACTGGTGTGTGGGGCTGAGTAAAACTCAGAGTCATGCTTGGTGTTATTCCAAGAATAATTCCTAGGTTTTAGTTCCCATATAAAATAACTGCTGCTCTATAACAAAGCCAATATGCTTCAGTCCAGAAATACATGTTTAAGGAACAACCCCAAATAAATGTCATAAGAAAAGTTAACGATTTATTAAGGAAAGAAAATCCATTAGCTTTGGGGGAAAGGCAGAACTGGAGCTCACATGCCCAAAGGCCTACAAAGAATCACTGGGAAACACTTAGAGTCAATAATAAAAAATACACAATAGTCAGCAGGTCAAAAAGTCAAGCCTCTAAGGACATAAGAGAAAAACAAATATTGAAACCGAAGCAAGTACCACAGCATGGCTTAAATAACCCTTTCACAGAATGGGATGTTAAAGCTTTAAAAAACAAAATAGAGTTATGGAAGAAGAGGAAGAGAAGCATCCTGAGAAAATGTGCAGAACAATTTATGTAAGCACAACAGGCAAATACTGAAGGAGGGAAACAGACCCTGCACTCCTGGGTGACTAAAAAACCTAAATTTTCTATTCAGCTTATTTTGTTTATGGCATGAAAGCTTTGCAAGTATTTATCACTTCAGCATTACTGAAGTTTGATCAGCCTTTAAACCAGGACAGTATCCCATAGATGATGTTTCCTTTGCACAGAACTCAGAGCTTAAACCCAGATTCCCTTTCCAATCTAAAGCACAGCTCCAATCCATGATGCCAAAATACCCATTCTCTGTGGAGAGGAGGAGATGCTGACAGGGAGATGAATCTTGCTGTCTAAATTATGAGCAGTCTCAGGATTCATTCACACTTTGTTTTTGCCAAATTCAGCTCTTCAAAATGCTGGCTAGCATTCATCAATGTATTGGTTTCTTAGCTACTTGTGCAAATATCCAAGCTCTTTAGAGATAATTTATGTTCAGAATCCACACATCTACCCATTAGCATAAGAACTACCAAAACAGATTGGTTATGTTTAATTTCATGTTTTTGAGGAACTGGGGGAAATCTCAGGAAAAGCATCAAGTCAAAGAAACCAAAGAGATCTTTCACTTTAATTCAGATTCCAGTTTTATGATCTAAGCAAATTTCTATTTTAAAAACACACTTTTTAAAAAATAAATGGATCAGTAACTGTCCAGAGAGTAAATTAAACTGCTAAAGAAAACTGGCACCAGAAAGCCTCTGAATTTTACTTTGCTGAAATATTTGCTGGCTGAAAAGATTATTTTAGCAACTTGTACTATAGCATGGTTTATATAAAGGGTTTTTAGATTCTCAATTTTTTAATTTTGGAAACCATTCTTACCACTAGCAATATATTTAAAGAATTCCATATATTTTATTTGGTTTAGGAAGAATTTAACAACTACTCGAAATAAAACCATGGCATTTTACCATATACAACTTTAAAGGGCAAGTTACCTTTCTAAAAGACATTCACCTGTCTTAATTGGCAAACAGGTTCCTGCAGCCTGTACACCTAAATCCAGTCATTTAGGGAAACCTAAAGTTTTTCAACATGACAAATGAAAATCATTATCAACTAAAGCAGAATCAGACTCATAAAAACATCCTCATTCCATAACAGACTCAAATATTAATTTTTGCTCACATTTCTCCTCTTGCCTTTTCCCCCAAACTTACTATTTAGTGTAGCAAAAGATTAAAAATATCTTTCCAAGGAAATCAGGAAGGACAATAGAAAATATCACTCTTACCTCCTGCAACTTGCTCTGAATCCACTGGCCAACAACTGCCAAACTATCACGAGGACAGATGGCCCAAATCATAGTGAGAAAGATGAGTGAGAGAAAATCCAAGAAGTGAACCAGGCTGGCTTTCTCTGCCTGGAAACAGAAATTGTCCCATTTTCATTCCTTACTGCCTGACATTTTTTTAGAACAAAACAGAATTTGGAAACACTTTAAAAATCACTGATTTTTTTTTTTCCTGTGGAACCACAGGAACAGGGCAAGCACAACATTTCCTACTTGTACAAAAAAAATTAAAAAAAAAATAAAAAAAATCCAGTTGGATACAACATACTTGCAGGCCAGAATTCACATAAGTTGCATAAATACAGCTGGAAAAAATACATTTTGCCTATCAGCTTCTCTGAGAGATTCAAAGCTTGAGATAGGATGGAGGCAACAAGCAGAAAAAGTTCTTCAGTAGAAAGGTCATGAAACACTTTGAAACACTTCAATGTGAATGAAAAATCTATAAAAAGACTTCAAAGACTGTTCTTTACATTAATTTGAGAAGAGATAAGACATCACTGAGACAGGATCGTTAATGGGATAAGGGGACAGTACACATAATGTATTTATCTTTTATTTTTCTGCTGTTTTCCTTTAAATTCAGAATCTAAGTGATTATTCTGTTTTTCAGAGCTCTATTTGACATTGCAACAAATTGATCAGAGCATTTACAAGCAGGATCATGCAATACTTCTCTCTGAGCCAGCTGGGTGACACAGATTCCATACAAACAAGATAAGTTCTTTTTTATTATCAGAAATATTTTTTAGAAGTTTAAAGATGGTTGGTTGAACCGAGCCCAAGAAACCATGATGTGAACAGTTGCTGACCCAAAATCATACAAGAACAAAGCTCTGGGTATGCTAGAATTTGACAGCCAAAATTGTGTGCTATAATAATAATAATATCAAGTATTTTAAGATACTTTTAAAAAGCGTATCCACTTCTGCAGGTAGAAACAGTTATAGGAGTAACAGAGTTGCTGAGCACCTCCAGCTCTCTGTGCCTGTGCTCTAAGAGAGGGATCTGCAGACCAAGTCATAAATGACTCTTGAAAATGAGTCATAATCCACCTGTACAGCTGTGAATAAAGCCCTGGCAGCCTTTGAGTTAACAGGGACCACCACAGGTCTTCTGACAGTTATTAAGTGCTACAAGAATAATAAGGATCTACTGTAGCAGACTACTCATTTCAAACTCAATTTTGCATTAATTAGATAGAGTCACACTGAAAACATGGTTGGTCATGATAGGGAAAATCATAACTAGAGTAATTAGAATTAATAATTTAAGAATATTAGGCAGCTTTTTTTAAAGACTTACTGCATGTTCCAACACAGCGTGAGCTATTTCATGTCCTAAAATAAATGACAGCTGATGAATATCAGAAACTGCATCCAGTAACCCAGTAAAAACAAACACTTGACCATTCTGTAAACAAAGAGAATAAAAATTAAGTGGGAGAGGTATCAAGTGCTGTTTCAATATTATTAATTTTTGGTGTGGTGTACAACTTACTGGAAGCACAAAAGCATTTACACCTGGTTCATCCACCACGTGGATAACCCACTTGAGAGCTGAGACTTGAGGGACATCCTTGTTGCTTTCAGACAAATGCCCAACAAGTCTTTCCACAACCTGGTAGCGTGCATCTGTCTCAGGTAACATTTGATTCTTGAATTGCTCCATCCACTGAAAAAAAAAATTAATTGGTCCTAATTTTTAAGGTGGACAAATGCATACAAAACATGTAATTTGAAAATATCCTTGTACTTGTTCTGTTCTTATCTTGTGACTCTGATGGACGGGAATATGGATACATTTGGATATGATTTATCAAGTTTCACTCTACAACAGGAAATCACAGAACTCAAAATTATAGAGACTAGTTCAATGGACAAGAAACAGTTAAGAATGTTTGCTACATGCGTGTTATGTGCATTGTAACCATTATGTGCTCCCTGTGGAAAGGGAATTCTACAAAAGGATGGGGACAAGAGGAGGAGGTAACAGATGAAAGGACTCTGCAGGTTTCTGAGCATGAAGTTCAAAACTCATCAAGGACTACAAGGTTTGTTTGTCCATCTCATTAACAGGACTATCTCATCACTAAAAAAAGCAACAGTTTTTGGGTACTTTCTTGTCTAAAATCTTACCATATCATATTCCATCTGTGACAGTTCCCTAAAATGTTCTTTGCCAAACACCAGCAGTCGAGCGCGCCCAGTGATGGGTGTCTCCTCCAAGTGGGTAAAATAAAATATGACAAATACAACTCCCAAGCTGCTGACACCCAGCAGGATCTTCCATTTGTTTTTTCTTGCACTTTCTTTGAAGAGTTCCCGTTTATTAGGAGGAAGTGCCTTCCACCAATTTCTTATGCTCCTGTAAGATAAGTGTTAACTAATAGGTGAAAAGGAATTTTTTACTGTATTCTCTATTATAGCCTCATCTCATGTAGGAGCTTATGGGGGGCTTATACTCTAACTGGCTTCCACTCCACTGCATTTCTTCCCTCCCACAGGAGAAGAAGGGATGCCCCTTAGTGTCTTGCTTCACCTCCCTCTACACCACATGTAAATGAGAAGAGCAAAAAACACATCTAACACCTCTGATAATGGAAAAAACACCTCTTGTTGAGCAAACTGTCAGTCAAACAACACTACAAACACACCTGCCATCCTCCCCACACTCACACTTTGCATGATGGGTCTTGTGCTGGAAGGAAAGTAACACAGTATTTTACCTGCCAAGAATGATGGCAAATAATTTCTGAGCTGGCTTCACAATAATCCAGAAAAGAGGAACTGGTGCAGCCTGAAGTGATGGTGACGTGTGAAAAGACCCGGTGATCTGAATGTTCCAAGCAGGAAAGTGACGTGGGAGTTGCCCTACAGAACTGATCTGGAGGGATGGGATCCTCTCCCCCAGTGGCTGAGAAGACTGGGAGAAAAACCTTCCCAAACTATGGTGTGCATTCCTGTACACTTCCTGTCCACTTGTATGTGGGACATCCAAAAGACATCTCAGTCCCTTACCAAACAAGTTTCTATGGGAGTCAGGGTTTCCAGACAAAAAACAGTTTCTAGCATTTCCACTCAAATCCAGCCTTTGGCATCTGTCACCCTGAGTTTGGCACCATCCTGTGTAAGACCTAGAGAGATATTTGCACTTCCCCTGCTTGCACAAAGAAGGCAAATGAGACAAAATACAGTTCCTGCCCGACAGCTTTAGACCACAGATGATATTCATAACTTCTTCGGTTGGTTACCCTGAAACAAAGAAAAAAAAAAAAAAGAGCAGACTGGTGTTAAGAAGCCCACCCATACAAGAAACTCTTCATCATTATTTCATTTTCCCTGAATGGATACTATATATTAGTTTGTCAACATCTGCATTGCAGAAAAAAAAAGGTCACAGTCACAACTGCATCTGGTTACAGCTGTAAGGCATCAACCTCCTTCCGACTGGGAAAGATATCAGTATCTTGCATCGCTGAGAAAAAAAAAAAAAAAAAAAAAAAAATATAATTTTTTCCTTTCACTTTTATTACCACCAGATCAGAGTGACAGCAGGTGGCCCTTGTGGGTCATCACCTTTCCGTACTGGGCTCCTGCCTGCCGGTGTCATTCCTATACATGAGGAAAACCAGGACCTGTGAGCACATTGCTCGTACTTCACTCCTGGCCTAGCAACGAAACAGCGAAACCAAGTCTCCGCCAGCCGGGAGCCTCTGGCTCAGGGACATGGAAATGCCTTGGTACGGAATAGAGCCAGGCCCTCCCGCCTGAGGGGCCCCGCCGCTGTCATTTTCACCCTCTGGCTCCGATCGCGGCCTCTGCTTCTCCCCCAGCCCCGCCACCCTCGGGAGTAACCGCGATTATCGTGACATGTGCTGATGTGAGGAGCCGGAGAGGGAATGAGGGAGACGCGTCACTCTGAGGCGCCCGCCCGGGTAATGGCGGGCGGGGAGGCGGGGGACAGCCCCGGCCGCCTCACAGCTGCACGTCCCAGGGACCGGGCACGACCTCCTCCACCGGGCTCCCCTACTCACCACCGCGGGAGGCGGCGGCGGAGGGGCCGGTCCGCGGAGCCGGTGTCGGTACGGAGCCGGGGCGGAGGGCGGGATGCGGGACGGGCGCTGCTCCGCTGCAGCGGCCGCCGAGGCCCCGCGTTCCTTCCCTCAGGCGGGGCCGCCGCGTTCCCGCCGCCGCCGCTGCCCTCAGGCGCCGCCCGCCATTTTGTGGCAGCGCGGGGAGCAGGGGCGCCCCTCATCAGGCGCAGAGCCCGTTCTCCTGAGCGCCTTAACCCTGGCTGTGCCCGCCGTGTTTCCGCGGCATCTGGCTGCAAAATGTGGAATATGTCAGGGTTGTTTTCAATCAAGGTGTTCTTCGATATAAGATCTTCGTATGCTTTCAAGCCTAAATCAGGCAGCAGACAGTTTCCCCTAATCAAGGACATCCAGGAACTGAGAAAGTTTAAGGATGTAGCAAATGAAGGTGTTGATGTATGTCTGTGTATACATTGCTAACTCGGCAGAGTACTCAAAATTTGTGTACCCTATAGCTGAACTATGATCATCATAATAATAAAAATCATATCGACAAGTTAAAAATACCCTGCCCAGGTGACGACCCTTTCCCTGAGCATGTGTAGAAGTCAGCTGGGGCTTTGTAACTTGTATGTAAATTAGTAATCCATCATAATAAAGGGGCTGTGCTTGGAAAGTTACTAACTGAATTCCTGTGTATAAATAATGGCAGGAAAATTCTGGTGGTCCTGCTTGATCTGTGAACTCTGAGAACTGGAGTGCAACTCTGAAATAAAAAGTATCTCAAGTGTGTAATTACTGTCTTTTTGCACACCAGGTGACAATCCCATCTTATGGGCAACAACCTCATGGCTGAGAGCGGCCCTGAGCCGGGACCTTCTCACTTCTGCGACTCCTTGAAAGTAGCTTGGAGCCAGGTGGAGGTCAGTCTTTCTCCCAAGGAACAAGTGTCAGGACAAGACAAAATGGCCTCAAGTTATCCCAGAGGAAATTCAGCTTGGACATGAAGATCAATTTCTTCACAGAAAAGGTGACAAAACATTGGAATGGGCTGCCCAAGGAGAGGTTCAAGGAACGACTGGATGTGGCACTCAGTGCTCTGGGCTGGTTGACAAGGTGAGGATCTGTCACAGGTTGGACTCAGTGATCTCAGAAGTCTTTTCCCACCCGATTGATTCTGTAATTCTGTTTTTGGGGACCTGAAATGGGAAGTGGTTCCTGCTGCCAAAGGGCTGGTGACACTCCTGGGCAGGGAGCAGTCAGACCTGCTGCTGTGGTAGGAGCAGAGGTGATGCTTTTCCCAAGAAAATGGCAAGCTGCTAGCTTAATGTGTAGCTCTTGTCCTACTCCTCTGGCTGACAGGTACCTCTTGAGCACTGTGATGTGAAAAACAGGTTATTTGCTGAGGGAGGGTGAGGCTGGGATGTGTGGTAATGACAGGGCAGCCCAGGCTGCACATAAGCCCTGGTGCCTTGAATGTAAACAGAGGCCCTGTTGTTGTGGAAGGTAAAGAATCACAAATCTTTGCCTTCCAGAGCCACATCCTCTGTGTGTGAGCACAGCTGAGTATTGGTCAGTGTTGGTTGAGGTACTCCTTATTCCACCTTTTTTTTTATTACCAGAGCCCTCCTGTGACAGTTCTTGAGCACTGATGTTCATTGCCAAGGGAAATACGTAGTGACCAGTTGTTGCAGTCCAGGCCAAGAAGGAACTTTATTTAGTGATAATCTTATAATATACAATTTCCTCTGACACAATTCCTTTAAGACCTGCCCAAGTTCCATTATCATAAGAAGCACAAAGAGTAAAATCTGTCAGTCAGTAACACAGCATTAATTTTTGTGACTGTCTGCTCCAGTCACAAAACCAGCTGAGCTGTAGCAGCAGAAAAGCACTTTATCTAACCCAAGGCTTATGTGTGTCCCAGCTGCCAGGAAATGAAGAATTGAGATGAAAGCTCTCATTAATATCCTTACTAGACTTCATATTTGCTTACTTTTCTTGTTTTCTCTGTCTAGAATTCTCCATTCCTGAGCCATTAAGGCTTTCTACCATTTCTTCTGTCATTTTTCCACCTCAGTGTCTCCACTTTTTATTGAGTCTGCTGAACACATACTGGTTTGGGTTTTTTTCTTTGCATGTTTCTTTTTGCGATTATTTGTTTCTCTAATGCATTATTTAACTCTGTCTGTATAGAGGATATAGGAGCTATTTCAGCATTCCTGACTTGGCTAAAATCTTCTTAAGATCAATGTATGTTTTGAGTGTGCAAGGATGGGGCTAAAAGTTGTGTTCTACGTTCTGCATTACTAAAGTTTCCCCAAGTATCATCGCTTGCAATTGAAACTTCAAAGCAGACAAGCAGCAAATACAGCACAGGTAATTATAGTATCTATCAAATACCAGCACTAAATATATCTCTAGATGAAAATCTGGTAAACAGTTGAGCAATTGGAAAGTTGTAGAGTGGTTTTTTTTTCCCTCTAAATAGATGTGTAGTGGAAAAAACATTCTAACTTGTAATTTATATTATTACTTCTCTTGAATTTTAATGAAGATGTGCATGCAACTTTTTTTTTTCCTTGAGGAAATAAAATAGAATATTCTATGGTAAAGAGAGGTAGATTAGGACAGTTTTGTTGCTGAGTTTTTGCTTACAAGCCTCATCTCTTCTACAAAAAAAGACTGTAATTCTCATTAGAGAAGAAGACCAGAAAGCAAATTTAAAATTTTTAAGACTGCAAAAGACCTATTTAGAGGTCATAAGTGATTTCCTAAGTACAATTAAACAATTTACACCTTAACAGGTACAATTTTCCTGTGTGGGTGTGTCCATTAGTATTTGTGTATCTCTTTATATAAGTAGTTGTTCTAAACCGAATTAGGTTTTGTATATGTATGAAATTACTCACAAAAGCAAATGCAAAATCCAATAAAAGTAATGAAAAGTAGTTTAACTCCGAATGTAAAAAGTATTTTTCTGTGCTTGGTATACAGATACTTCTGTATTTGGTACTAAAGCCTCTCTGCTAACAATTTTTGTCATCACAGTTTAAAAGTTGTCAGTTAAAATATAAACTCTTCAGTTTCAAATGAAACTCACTATAAAATATTAAAATGTTTGTTTTTTATATAAATCCAAGAGAAATCTAATTATTAATTGGTAATACTGTAATTCAAGTTTCAGTGAAATTCACTTCTGCTCATGAATGTTGGGCTAAAATCTTGGCTGAAAAAATGCACTTCATCACTTTCTGCAAGTCAGAAATTTGATTTAATTCCACTTAGTCTGTTTGGCCAGTTGAAATATCAGGAGCTCATGTTCATTTAAAAGATCAGACAATGCTTTTCATTTATATCAAGATTTTTTCCAAATGTTGTGCACTAGATTATCCTGCCTTGATCCACTGAGTGTGTTGTGCTATGTACTAACTGTCCTTTGTCCTCCCCTTCCCCACTGAGATACCAGTTAGAGGATGCTCTGTAAGAATTTAATAGGTATTAACAATTGCTGCATATTATCTCTGTTGTTGATGTTTTTAAAAAAGTAGACTTAAAATCCAGAAAATGAAGTTACTGAACCAAACAGAAGTTTACTGTAAAACTGTTCCTCTAAAAGTTGTCATAAAATTCAGTGCGAAATTTAATTCCAAAACATGTGTGAAGAGCTTGTAAATAGAGTGCTCTTTTCATTGCCTTCTAATTGTTCCAAGTAGCAGCAAAAGTGCTGAGATTTCTCACTTCAAGCCTTACAAGGACATTTTATCTCAAAAGATAAATTTATCTCAAAAGAACCACCTGAAAAAGGTTGGGTGCATATACTACCAGTACTGCTGGATCCACATGTAAAAACCTCCGTGGAAAATTAGCAGTGCTCATTTTCATAATTCAGTCTTTCATTTAGATAATGCAAAGTCTCCCTAATTGTTTCTGTGGCACTTGATTGGTGCTGGAGTGGGGCTGTAGGAGTGTTATCCCTCAGGGACCAGAGATCATCATGCAAATGAGATGTGGATCTTGCAGATGAAATTTTAAGTAGGTAAAGCCTGGGACAAGAGATTTGGTTAAAACTGCTGAAAAATAATAGTAAGAGTTCTGGAAGCTCATTTTTCCTGCTTTGATAGCAATGGTAATAACTAAAGATTAATTTTAGCATTGACCAAAAAAAAAAAAAAAAGGTAATTGCAGTATTTAAAACCCTGAGGCAAATCAGTGGAAATGTTTTGGAAAGGATAATTATACCTGCATGAGAAAGATCTGTTTAATAGCATTAACTGGCCCAATTAAGGAGAAGTGGAGGAAGGGCTAATCTGTTACTTCTTTAACTGTTCACTGAAAAAGTGATTTTGATATTCAAGCAGTAGAAATTGGTTTGGCTTTTTCCAGGGTGATTCCCCAAGGTTTAAACATTTTAAGAACTATTGGTGGGATCTTGTCTCCAGCTGTCAATAACATCCCAGAGGTGCAGGTGTTTCACCATCCCAACAAGAGAGACCTTGGTGTATTTACATGGCATTTGTTAAGATTCTCATCAGTAACCTAATCTGGCATAATCCCAGTCTAAACATCTCTAAGAGATTATTCTTGAGTGGGGGAACATGGGACGAAAAGAGGATTCTTTGCTGTTCCACAACAGCAGCAGGTTTGACTGTTTTACCACTGATAAGAGCTGCAGAGTGATGAGTACAGAGAAGGATCTGCTGCCACGAGGTTTTCCCGAGGGCCTCCCTGCTCTGACAAACAGTGATGTGTGTGTTTTTAATGTAGGTGTGGAACACACAGGTGTGTGCACACACCAGCACCCATAAACCAACACAGGCATTTTGTGTCAAAGAATTCCAGGGTACATACTCAGAGATATAGGCAAACATGGGTTTTACCAGGGGGAATAGGGAGAACAGAGTTTGAGAGGATTTTAATCCTTACCTTTCATTTCCTTACTGTAGTGCTGCCATTGCTCCTGGCACTGTCCTCAGATCATGAGTGGTACAAAAGTTTTAGTTGAAAGCTAAGGCCAAAGCTCACTTTGTGCAGTTGCCCAGGGATAGTGGCACTGTGTGCAAAGGACAGTACTGACCTCTTCAGAGGAGGAGTGCAGAGAGGGGAGTTTTTTTCTCTGCATGTGTTTAATTTGAGCTTTCCAAGACAGTCAGTTGGAACTGCAGAACATAATTTAGGCAACAGCCAGCCCTGGCATTGTTAAAGCAAGCACTACCCTCTTTATAACCCAAGTAGGCAACAGCACAAAGGCATTTCTGCTATCATCCACAGAACCCAGAATCCATTGCAGAGAACACAGGGCCTAATAACTTAAACAAAATGAGCAAACATTCCTTTAAAACAGGATGATGTAATCAGGAAAAGAATAGCTGGAAATTTTAGAGTTAACAACCTCAAAATCTGAATAATAAAATGTATTTTCATTTTGCAAAGTTTAAAGCTGCAAAAGGGCTCATTGTCTCTTTTTCAGTGAGAACACCAGGAGCGGTAAGTAAGTGGAATAGGCAGACTGTGATGGACTGTTACAGTAAAATACATGATCTGCTACATGCAAAAAAGATTTGGCATGAGAGGTGGCAGGAGAGAAATGAGTACTCAGCAGGAGCAATGGGTCTGGTTTATTCAAGTCCACATCCTACAGCAGCTCTACATAGATTTACTCGAGTAGAATGATCTAGTCCAATGAGAGGTTCTCTGAACCCTGCACTTCAATTAATCTCATTCTATTGATTAACTGCAGATACATTATCCCTCCTATTAACCAACCCTACTGCATTTCCAGTCCCTGACCAGTGTGCAGTCCACTGGTGCTGAAGGACTAGCAAAGAAATAAACCACGACTCATGGCTTTCATGGGGCAGTCCTTTAATGAATCATAAAAATTTGAATGGCACCACAGCGCCTCTCTTCTCAATCCCAGCTACTGAAAAGAAAAGGAGGAGCCAAGGAAAGGTGCTGACACTGTTACCTGTTGAGATTTTTTTCAACAATTAGTCACTTTTGCCTCTCCTACTGAATGTTATGTCTAAATGCTTATATTATAAAATCTCGTAATTCACCTTGAAAATAATGTATTTTCCTATGATAGAAAAGAAAAAATGCAAGGATTTTAAAAGACTGGTGAAAGCCACCATAGATCTCCAGAAAAGACTGTACATCTCATTATCCCTGATTGAAGGACAGCACCAGCCTCTCAAACACATGGTTTTGATCTGCTCTGCAGAAGTTAAGAAATTGGTTAAGGAATGTACTTGGAAGATTTTTATTTTCATCCTAGATTTCTTCAGCTGAGGGCTGCTCAGCTCTAGATTTTTAATTTAGTCTCTTTTATAAATGGCTGCTTGCAAAATTACGTGGAGTTAGGCTAAGTTCTGAGTTTTCCTATGACATGGAAAGATCCAGCCTAGATCTCAAATTCTCACTTCATCTTCTCTCAGACATGTGTGTATTCCTGTCTGACAAACAACCAGCTTCAGTGTGTTGCTGTAAGGCACACAATGAATTATAGATCCTGCTCCAAAACTGTGAATGTATTAATGCTGCTGCTGCAATTTCATGAAAATCTTGTTTTGGGAAAACAGTGATGCATCTGCCCCAAACTACGTACCCAGAATTTTCCAGCAGTGAAAATGTGTGAGGTCAAATGGAAATGGTGTATATTGAACCAAATGTTATTACCCAACAGCGTCTATAAACAAAGACAGAAACAGCATCAAAGCCTCTTCCCTTTTTTCCCTGATATCCTTTTCATTCAGTAGAACTAGAGCTGCATATATAATGTTTTCCTGACTGTTAGAATTACAAACGAGCAACACTGAAACTAATTCAGAGAAGAAAAGGGCTGCTGGCCCTGTGGCAGTGCCCAGGTGGAGCAGGTGCTGCTGGAGAAAGCAGATGAGAGTGATGGACTTAGACATCCATACACAGCACAGAGAATGGAACTGACAATATCTCAACATTCAAGAACCAGCATTATTTCCTTTAAAATGTCCTTCAGAGTGGGTATGATTTTCCAGACCAGGAATGCAGCAGATGAGTAGGTAGCAAAGCAGTCCATTTGTGTGTTGGCCAAATTCCAAGTTCAGTAATTACACTCTGCTCTTAACTTCCCCCAGCAGCTCGGCTGGGATAAAGCTCTTTTTCAGCCTGTCCCAGAGCATTGTGTAGTGTTTCTGTGAAGCTGTACAACACTGAAAAATATCTCCTCCCATTAAAATTGCCCAGGGAATTTAGGTAGACAGAAAGCTATTACCAGAGTTGGAATGTGGGCAGAACACCAAGGTTAACTTACACTTGCATGGAGATCAAGGGATCTTTGCTGACAAGGAGTGTCAGACCCTTATTAAAGAGCACAATTGGGAATAGCTCACTGTGCTGCCTGAATACAAACCCAAGAACTTGGGATCTCCTCACCTGGAAGTGACTCAACCCCTGGGATGTTTCCTAACAAATCACTCTATAAAAGCCTCTGATGTTGCAGAGTATCTTATCATTACCTTATTTGGTTATTTAGTAATATTTATGAAATTATTTGTTGATAAAAAAG
>VZTT01022056.1:0-13327 GCA_013400855.1 Buphagus erythrorhynchus
TTTTTTTTCCCCATAGGGCTTGCAGAGGAAGTATCAAGAACACTGACTCTTAAATTCTATGCACGTGCAGGGCCCAAAAGGTGTCACAGCTCTGTACATGTGGTGGGAGGGCAGCAAATCCCTAGACAATGGGGAAGTAGAGTTTGGAAACTTTTTACCTATAGCAGTTCTCACAAATGACAGGGATGCAAACTTTGCAGGATCACGCTCTCCTTGTGGAAAAGAAAACAAAAAGAGGATTGTTTCTGCAGCCACCACTGTGGATGAACACAAATCAGACTCTAACAAGGTTGTAGCTGTTTGCTGTACCTGCAGACAGACAGCTCACTAGCTCTTTTGCAATTCAGAATTCAGAAGAATTGTGGAAGAATAATTAAATTTACCTGATGCCTGCCTATTTTCCTGTTAACTGCAAGCAGCAGGGAAGGGTCACACAATTCTGCCTGTTTCCCAGGTTCTGAAGTTCTCTGTCAGCTTCCTTCAGAGGAAGAAATGCTCCTGTGGCAGAAAGGCAAAACCAAATGCTTGGGGAAGCCTGGGGGCCTCCCACTGGCACGATGTAAATCCACAATCCACAGCTTTCAGCTCAAGGCTGGATGCTGACAATATCTTGCTCCCAGGCCACTGTACACACCAGTGAAGGCAGCAGAACTGAGGCCAGGATGGACAGCAAACCAGAGTGGTGACTGAAGCACAGCCCTTGTGAAGCACAGCCTGCGAGCTCCTGACATAACCAACATCCTCTGAACACTGAGGGAGGGAAATTCTCCCAGGTACGGGTCTCTCTTGCCTCCTGGCTCACATGCCCTGGAGATTGTCCTGTCATGCCACACCACACTTCAAAAAACACATACCTGGAATGCCCACGGCTTTGTGACAGGAAAAAATGGTGTACTGGGGAGAGAGAGGTCTGAGCATTTGGACAGATGGCAGAGAGGAGGTAAAACAACCTCAGGTTCAGCCAGGCTGTTAGTCCAGCCACTGTCCCTGTGCCAGGGAGGCTTGGGAGCCCCGATGGATAAAGGAGGAAAGTACATTGGCAGCACATTCATAGGCAGAACTTTGATGAATTGCCTGCCCTCTGTTTATTGATGAATGGCTTCTTCAGGCACACAGGTGCGCTGAGAATTACAAAAGCTGGAGAAAACAAAAGGACATTGGGACAAGCCCAGGCAGGGGCATTTCCTGGGGACAAATGCTTATCTCAGGTAGAAAGGAGACATACAAGTGGGGAATATGAGAAAATGTGGCAAGAAAGGGAAAGAATGAGATTCAAGAAATAGGCGCCAATAAAAGGACTTCAGGGAGAGAAACTGGGGAAAGAGACAGAGAAATGAGGAGAGAAAGTGAGAGCAATTTTTCAAACTACAGGCAGAACGAAAGAAAGTTTAAAAAGGGTGATAAAAATGGAGAAAGGGAAAGCTGAAAAGGAAAAGGAATTGATGGGGCAGAAAGAACAGCTAAAAGGAAACCAGCTGGGAGAACAAGGGAGACTGTAGTTTAGGAGGTGAAAAAATAGAAATAGTAGAAACAGGAGACAACAGTGAGGAAAGGGAATTAGCTTCACCATGGAAGGAGTAAGGTAAGGAAGGACAGAAAGAGCAAGCGAAAGAATTAGAGCATAAAGGGCTGCAGCACTATCAAGCCCTGCATTTGTCAGTGAAATACTGTTTAGAGTGCAAGTCCTATTGAGTCTGGGGCAGAGGCAAGTGTGAACATGCTGAGAGATAAGGTGGAGGCTGGACTGTGCTTTACATGTAGGAACCACTTCTGTCTTTATGAATGAGACCGCTGATAGCAGGGGGCACTGGGCACAGGGAGCAGGAGTTACACATTTCAGCCCAGCCACCCAAAAACAGAGGGTGCTTTTGAGTCTCTGAGAGATGAAACAGCACCCAAAGACACAGGGTTAACAGAACTCCTCTCTTACTCCAGGAATAAGTAAATTCATCTGCCTAGAGAGCACTGGCAGATGAAAACAAGATGGACTTTGCAAATTCCAGATCCAGAGCCCATTTTGGACTTGGAATGAACCTCAAAGCTCAACAACGCTTAGACTCAGTGTTTTGGTTACAAGCACTGAAAGAATTTTAAAACTTTGTATTTGGATTGCAGTTCAGATTAGGAAAACCTCTAATCCCAGGAAATGCTCAAAGCACTGCATAGATTAGGGTTAATCTATAGAGTGCAAAGAATTAAATATCCAAATCAATGTGCTGCTGAACATGCCAACAAAAAAGTGCTGTGGGAAGGCTGTAACGTGATGGAACAGAGCTCTCCATATTACAGATCCAGCTGCTGAGCTTTGTAAAGCAGCAGACAGCGTAAAGAATGAAAACAAATAACAATTTAATAATGAATTACAGCGATTGAGAGGAAGCCAGGACATGAACCACGGCCTCAGAGCCCAACCGAGTTAAAATAGTACAGAGAGTGGAAATATATAAATTCAGACAATCCTGGCTGCTTATTTCTAAAGGTGAACTGAGAGCTTTTTAAAATGACACTACCAGAGTGCAGGGCTGTGTATTTTTCCCATTGATGAAATCACTAACACCAAAATGGTGTGGCTCTCATCCTGCTTTAGAGCAAACAATGTAGGCACAGCAGCCCTGTATCCTTCTCCTGATAGCAATAATTCCCAGGGCCACTGATTGAAACAAATTGCTGTTGGAGCCACTCGTGTGGTTGGGCTTTTAAAAATGTATTTTGCACTACAAATTTTGTGGTGTTACTCTCCTTTCTTGCTGGGAGAGGGAAAAAAAAAGGAGAAAAATAATTCCCATTCAAATTCCCAAAGTATCTATTTGGTTCATAAAAATTTCAGGTTTATGAGCATTTCTCAGCCTGCTTAAAATGCAAATGGCATATTTTGTTGTCTCCCTTCACTTCGGCCCAGATTACTAATGGTGTTCAGATTTTTGATGTTAGGTGCAGGTAATTTTTAATCTTCTTCAGTATCTAAGTACCTAATTTATTTTGGTTTCAATGGAAGTTTAGGTGGGAATTCTATTCTGAGAATCCTTACGCTTATCTAGACACATTAATAATAATAATAATAATAATAGTACAAATAGCAATAAAAACAACAGTAACAATAATATTGAAAGATACCTTAATGCTGATCTTACCCACCCAGGTGTCCTTGGAGGCTTTCTTTGGCTCATGGTTGAAATCTGCACCCAAGGAGTATTTCAGAGCACTTAAAAGCACCATCTGCTGTGAGATCTGTTGCACAAGGTTGTTCCCAAGCATCCACTTATCTCACCAAAATGACTCCACAGGTGAGTTCTGCAGGCAGAGGCATTCTGCCATCTCAGCACAAGAAATGGAAGATATTTCACTAGAGAAAGTGTCAGGCAGCTTCCCCAGGGACATGATGTGACCCTGTCACACCAAGTGACACACATGTGCCAAGGGAGAAGTTGCCATATGTTAGGAAAGGCTACCAAAACCAGTGGAGCACAAGTGACAGTGTTTAAAGTGGAAACAAACTGTCCCAGACATGGAAGAATTGTTTAACAGTCCTCATCCATACAAAACCCAAAGTATCACTGGAAGTTCTGACAAACACAAACCCAAACTTCATGTGAGGGGCAGGGGTACCCAATATATGATCAAGGCAGGTAGGACAGATTGCACACTGAAGGCACAACTAGAATACTGCCATTCTTATTTTACACTGATTTTTCCATTTCTCCACTCATGATGGAGGTAGAATCACACATGGTAAATAAAATTTAGAGAAAACAAAAGTGAGAAGGTCTGAGCTCTGCAGAGGTGTTAAAGGTGATGTTGCTAAGAAGGAAAAAGTCAGAAGATATCTGTCCTGTTGTCACACAGTCTTCTGTGCCACCTGAATAATGAGACTGCAAAAAGTACCCGAGTTTCTCATGCTTCATTATTTTCTCAGTGTGTTTTCTTCTGCTCTAATAAAATACAAACCTGTTCCAGACACCTGCAAAGCTCAGGATTTGTTCAGAACAGAGCAGGGGAGCTGAGAGAGCACAGCACCAGTTCTCAGGCAGTACAGAACTAGCAGAATTCAGTCTTTGCACTTTTGAAGAGGGAAAGAGGGAAAGGAGAGGCAAAGGAAAGAGACTCTTACGAGAATATATTCCCATTCCCTGTTAAACTCGACTCTTTAGATGTTCAAATGAGTATAAAATCAAATCTAAAGAGAGGTAATCCATTCCCTACTGCAACTAATCCTTGAAGGCCAGGTTTATATGTTTTTTTGGTAGGAAAATTGCAAAGAGTAATTTGCAGTTGATTGGTAATGAAAGAAGAAAAAAATTACCTAAAGCTGCTGGGAAATCCTAATGGTGCATGGGTATGCACTTAGATGGGCTCACTTCACAGGGATGAGAACCACTGAACCAAGTTTCTGGAATGGCTATTACAGAACCTGTAGTAGTAAATATCACCATGCAAATCCCGACCTTTCCTCATCCCTCCCAAGGGGGAACCACAAATGCTTTTCATCTAGCCGGTATTTAGGAAGACAGTTTAGAAACAGAGGTGAAAAAAGAGTCAGCTGAAGATGTAGGAGCCACTGGGGCCCATCAGAATAGGATCCCACTTTTCATTTCAGCATCAGACTGTCTCTTCTCTCACTGCTTTTCCTGTTGTGTTCCACAAATGGCAAACAGCAACTACACTGACAGTGTTACTTGAAATTAAAACTTGAAATTAAAACAACTGTTTAATGCATTTAAAACTCAGGGTTTTGCAGCTTTGTGAGTTCCAGTGGATAGAGTGGCTGCCACGAAGTTTAACCCTGATTGCAGATGCTCTCTTTGTTCTGCTTTCCTGTTCCTGTGCTCAGGATGTGTCACATCCCATGGACAGCCAGTCAGGACACAGTGCCAGGGCTTGGAGTGCTCCATGGAGGTGAAGGATCCCCCAGAGCAGAGTCCTGCAGGAAGGGCAGTGCCTCCAGAACCTCCCAGACGTGGGGAGGGGACTGTCCAGTGTGAATGGCAGGGGTTGTGGCAGGAGGACAGGAGGGCAGGAGGACAGGAGGACAGGAGGGCAGGAGGGCAGGAGGCCAGGAGGACAGGGGGACAGGAGGACAGGAGGACAGGAGGGCAGGAGGACAGGAGGACTCGCAGGACGGTGNCAGGAGGACAGGAGGACAGGAGGGCAGGAGGACAGGAGGACAGGAGGACAGGGGGACAGGAGGACAGGAGGACAGGAGGACAGGAGGACAGCAGTGCTCCAGGCAGCAGGGCTGCGTGCTCTGCCCACAGGGGTGGCACAGTAAGGGGGACACTCACACCTGGGAGTCACAGCCCTCCAAGTGGTCATTACAGAGCTGGGTAGGAGAGTGTCAAACAATGAGATGGTGTAATGGGCAAATGTTTATCATGAACAGAGAATCCCGACCTCATTTCACATGTGATTTCATCTTAGGTGAGCTCACAAGCCCAGTTACTCCACCACCTGCACAGCCTTGTCTGTTTTATGCTTCTTTTACCCTCTAGATCCTGAGGAAATTAATTAATTTATTATTTTTCATACTCAGTCCCAGATGGATGATAATTGTCAGCATTTTCCAATTGCATAACATTTATCATTTTCAAAGCACTTTATACACACAAAGCAGTTCATCCTCACACCACCCCTGTGCCCTAAGCATTAGTATTTTCCTTTTTACCAACTGGAAATTGTAATGGGAAGTCAGAGCAACCCTCACAGCAACATTCAGTACCATCCAAATACACCTGTAGCACATCAGACTTCCCTAATGCAAGCACACACACCAAGCTGCCCTCAAGTAGTTTTTCTTTCTTATTTACATATAAAAATCCTCTCCTCAGCTCTGGTAGTTCTTCCAGCTTTCTGGTCTCTGGTAAGGTTGAAGAGCCAAGCTCCCAACTTGTCCACAAGTCAGCTTCCAAATACTCTAAATGAGTACAACTTTTTTGTGCCTTAAGATATTTTATCCAAAATGTATTCCAGGTACAATCAATAGTTTTTAAAAGTCATCTTTCTAATTTATTTGCTTACTCCGAGGTCACAGAGTCATCTAAATTCCTTGTGGGTACAGAACTGAGGTTCACTGAAAATCAGGCCCCAGCTGAGCTTTGGTGAATTTTTAAAGTAAGCAATTAAATGGCTTGTAAAAGAGAGGTATTTCCAAGCTGACATCAGGAACTCTTGGAAAGAACTGAAGCTCAGAGGGGCTGTGTTCTCAGCTGCAGCAGAGCATTCAGCAATGTGAAACTCCTTCCAAGCACATGCAACGGGGAGTACTTTGATTTATTAATCATAATGGCCTTACACACACAGTTGTAGGCAGGTGAAGGCTTTGAGTCACTTTTAGCAGCCAAAGGCAAGTAAAGAAGAAACCTGGGAAGTAGTTAGACAAAACTGGAAGCCTCTAACCCCTTCCTTGGGCAGTGTTTCCTCCTCTAATGTTGTCCATAGCAGCAGAGGGCAGTGGCAGCTGGCTGAGCTCTGCCAGGACCCCCCCTCAGCACAAAAAGGTTCTGGGACCCCTCTGCTCACGCCAGTCATTCACACAAAAAATTACCTGAACAAAACCCCGACAAAAACACCGTATTTTTTTTCCATGAGAACATCTTTTCCTTCATTCCTTTTAAAAATGTTTTCCCTGCACTGGCCTGTGTGACCCCAGAGCTGATGTTCCCAAGGACAAACCCCACCTGCTGATTTTGCTCTGGTGTTTGACAGTTCTTGGGAAAGGGCAGGTGCCCCACAGTGGGACCCAGCACAGGTGAATCAGAGGGGCACAAAAGGGAAATGCTGAGGACAGCAGCTGGAATCCTGCCCTCTGTCAGCATGGACACTGCTCTGGCACAACAGGAGGTGTTCTGCTGTCACCTGAGCCCCAGTGGGCTCTGCTGAGGGTGGGGGTCCCTGCTCTGCTTTCCAAACTGGCAGATGGCCTCTGTGCTTCACAGAAAGAAGGGGACATTGCCATGCACTCCCGTGCAGCAAAGGAGCTCAGCCTCAGCCCACTCAGCACGGAAGGAAACCCAAGTTTAGTGCCATCCTCTGCCTGAGATAAGCCCACCCCTCCAAGCCCCGTGGAGGGATCCCTGCCTAGCAGGAGGCTGCCCTGGAGCAGAACAGCAGAGTCTCCTTCAGGGATATTAATTGTATTTTAGTGTACTCCTGGCAGAAGAAAGCAGTGGGTTTCTCCCAGCTTTTCTGGACAAGATCAGTGGGTATTATATCCATCAGTGGATATTCCCCCCCAGACTGGGCACTGAAATGGGATACAATCCCCTCTTTCCAGGAGGAGCATGGCCACCAGGGACCTTTCTGAGAGGTAAGGGGGCTCCATCAGTTGTGTGGCCTCAACAAAGCCTGGGGAAAATGCATTTGTTGGCTTCATCTGGGCTGGAATTAGGCATTAATGTACCTCTGCATTGTAACTCCTGCTCACTCTGCTCCCCTTAGCAATGAAAGAATTAAAGGTTGAAAAAGGGCCAGAGGCAATGGGAAATCTAAAGGCAGTTGGAAGGGACAACTGCTCAGAAGGAGCACTCATTGATTTTACATTTTCAATCCCTGGGCTGGGCTCCTTCTGATCAGGCATTATGGAAAACAAGGGGGAAAAGAAACTTGCATGGGATGGAGTTGTTTGAGTTACACATCAACATAAACACCCTACATGTGAAACACTGCCCATACCTCCCTGCTCTGTTTTCTCTTCTCTGGGTGACTCTGCTCTAACCTGCCTCATTAATTCAGGCCAGTGGAAAACAGTAAGTAAAAACAGTTTGTCTGAGACACGGGCTTGTTCTGCTGCCCAGGTTTGAAGGGTTTGTGGCTATTTACCAGCATCCCATGAGCACTGCTCAGAAATGGGAGCCAGTAGCAGTGGCTAAGCAAGGCAGTGCACATCAGCTGAGCTATGGCTGCTCAGTTATGTCACAGCTTTCCAGGGCATCCATGTGAATCCTGCAAAAGGGATGAATCTGCTGCAGCACTGGGGAGGGACTTCTATTTCTGCCTAATTTTTAATCTCCAAAAGCATGAAAAGAAAGATAATAACATAATGAAACTCCATTAAAGTGTGGCAAATGGACAACACGTGCTGTGCTCCTCTATGACACCACCACTATCAACTGATGGTATTGGTGAGCAGGAAAGTTCAGCTATTAAAACCCTAATTTACGTCTCTTTCTTCAGCCTGTGACTCAAACCAGTTTTGCAATCAGTTACAGGTTAACTAGCCAGGGTTAGGCAGGGTGGGGCCTGCAGCAGATTGCAAAACTGGTTTATTCAATGCACAGATGGAGAAAACATCCTCAAAACCAGGCATTCTAGAAGAAGAGCAGGTACCCTGCTGTCAATTACAGTGCAACAAAACAGATTTTCAGGCCCCTCAGGCTCACAGGGTGAGGCACTGCATGCACTGCTGCAGCTGCAGGGCTGCCCTGTGCTGGGGCTCACCTCTCCTGTGCCAGGGCAGCTGGTAAATACAGCACACAGACACAGGCAGGGCACATGGGGGACACTAGGGGACATTAGGGGGCATGTAGGGGACACTGGAGGACATTGGGGGGACATTGGGGGACACTGGGGGACAGCTTCAAGTGGATGGGGGATGTACCACACTGTTGGTGTGTCTGAGAGCTCTCCTTGGCATAAAACTGAGGAAGATGCAATGGGGAAAAAAAAAAATTAAATTACCTCAAAAGTCTCTTGTATACATGTTAAAATATGTGGCAGATGGCTTCAGAATCTTGCACCCTCTCTTGCTACCAAGGCAGCTCTTTTTGTTATTTCCAGACAATACAAATGTAGGCATTGTACAACACTCTCAGAGAAAAGATGAAGCATATGATCTGCTCCCCTTTATGCAGCCAAAGACTCCATTGTAGTCAGGAGTTTTTCCAGTCTATAGCCTCAGAAATGTCATCAGAAACCAGAGAACCCTGCTTCCACTTGCATCAGTGGGCCTTTCGTGTTGCTCCAGCAATGTAGAAATGTCCCAAAGTTAAGTTAAAAATGCACTTTAGCCAATTTGACAGATATCACAGGGAATTCTGCATTGGACTGGACCCAGAAGGATCCAGCTCTGAAGTGTAACATTGTCACAGCAGTGAACATTTGTTGTGGTGAGACACCAGAACACACTGGTGGGTCGGAGGAGCTTCCTTCCCAGAAGTTTTTGGAAAGTTGGGATGTCCTGTGCCACGGTGGTCTGGGAGCATTGATCCCCTTTCAGTGCAGGGCTAGACACTGATTTTCTGAAATCCCTCACAGTTCTGCACTTCTAAACAGTTCTGGTTTCTCAACAGACAATTTCTTTGTGTGTCAGTCAGCGTGGTCTGGTTCTATCCCCAGAACATTGCTCCATACTTTTGTAGAGGCTATCAGCTTACCCACTGTAGTAGTGAAAATTAAAAACTGCATTCCTGGAATTGGCCCATTTCCCAACAACATACCAAAGAAAAGTACACAGAAAAGGTATCACACATCATTTAATTAGGATTGGTTCTTCTCTGTTTGCTACAGTATAAACATATTTTCACTTGCTCCCCGAGCCTGTCCAGCCCAGCTGAGTTGTGAGCTGTGATCCTAAGGACATCCCACTATTGTGCTTTTAAAAATGTAATTAAAGATTCCTCCTTTTATCTATAGAACCCCCCAAAACTGTTTGAAGTCCTTCTCTGCCTACATGGCAGGCTGTTTTTTGCCTCAGAAGATGTCAGTTTTGAATGAGGCTGCCACCTTTGGCTCTGAGCACAGCAGCCCCTCCTTGTTTCACAGCAACATCTGTTGGGAAGGCACTTCACAATGCTTCTAGTGAAACTCCAGGTATGACAGCTTTAACATCTAGAACCAAAACCAGTGCTCAAGTTCAGTGTTAACCCACAGCTCTCCTGCCCCTTGCCCATGAAGTGGCCAGTTTGAAACCAGAGCTCCTCAAGTGTCCCCTGCTGCTGCACAGAAGAGGCAGCAGAGCCTCTGACAGCTCCTGGCTGGAGCCTGCAGAGCAGCAGAGAGCCAGGGGAGCAATCTGCCTTGGGAACCCCTCCCCTGCCATCCCACAGAGCTGCTTTGCAGGGCAACTGGCCCATGCTGTGGTCTGGGTTGCAATATCAGGGATCTCTCCAGTGACAGTGTAGCCCAGCTCCCAAATTTCCACGATGATAAAAAAACCCTTCAGCTTGTGTAGACATCACTGTCAGCCTTTTGTGGTGTCTTATTCATGCTGGAGGCATCAGTCCCAAGGGAATGAGACTGGGGCTGGTATTTCCCTGCCCTGGAAGGGAAGTGGAGCAGCCCTTGGTCAGAGCTGCACTCAGGGTGACTGCAGGAATGAGGTTCTGCAGTCCATAACTTTTCACTGTGCATTTCCTCCCCAAGGAGTCCCGGGCTGCTTTATTGAAATCACACAAAAATAGGTCTCAGTGCATTTCTTGGTGGTGGATATTAGGG
Source organism: Buphagus erythrorhynchus (assembly GCA_013400855.1). Lineage (NCBI taxonomy): Eukaryota > Metazoa > Chordata > Aves > Passeriformes > Sturnidae > Buphagus > Buphagus erythrorhynchus. The sequence continues at coordinate 10,426 of VZTT01022056.1, forward strand.
GAAAAAAGCCCTCAGATGGTTGTGAGATGCTCTGGTGGAACCTGCAGAAATGTGGGCTTTATTCCTGGCTGTGGGACCAGCTGGAGGGTTGACTTCAAAGGAATCTTTTAACCCTTTTGTGTTGTAGAAAGGGACACTCACGTCCTCTGTGCTGCTGTTATGCCAGCATGGTTGAGCTCCTTCTGGGAGCCTCCTGTAACCTCCCACCCTGTTCCCTGGGCAGCCTCAGCCCCAGTGGCAGCCAGGACAAGACCTTCACCAGCACCCTGATCCACAAAACAAGCAGGTCTCTTTATTGTTGTTATGACTGCAGCTGGTTGACACAAATCCCATAAAGCCTGAGGTTGTAAAAAATAATAAAAGCATTTAAGGTCACAAAAAAAAGTTAGTTTGTTGCTGAATGCCAAGTTGGCATGGCCAAAAGTGACCCATCACAAACTCCAACAGTGCTCCTGCTCCCTGCACCTCCCAGAGAAATCCTCAGCCAACCCTTCCTGCCCCCACACCAGGCTACCTCAGCACCTGCACAAGGGGCTCTGGGTTGTGCTGCTCAACTCCAATTCAGAAATTGCACTGGATGAGGCCACAGAGGCTTTGCCAGCCCCTCGTGCTCTGCACCCTCTGCCCATGTTATGGCCATATCTGATCATTTTGTGGCAGCCAAGCTCTTAATTTTTAAACTGAGATGCAGTTATGTCTCATCTTGGGATGTTCTATGATAGCATGTGAAATATTATGAAAGTTAGCATTTTTCTAGGGCAAGAAAATGTGCCTTTCAGAAAATCTATGATGAATATTTATGAAAAAAAATTAGGTAAAGTTCAGTTTATCTCCATTTTTATGACTCCTCTGGATGGCAGGACAGCTGTATTGGCTGCATAACATATTTTTTAGAGTTAGAAATATATAGCCATCTGTTCAGCTCATAACATGTGTTAATAGGTATCTCAAATTTCAATTCAAGAAATAAATATTTTAATAAATAACATAACAGCAAGAAACTTGGGTTTACTGATGGAGACCTAGCTGTAGTAGTAGTGCATCTGCTTGAGTTACTCATTACAGAAATATTCAGGTACAAAGTACTTGGCTAAATGGGACCTTTAGCTAAAAAGCATTTAAAAACTGCATTTCCTGTAAGCTTGTGACTAAGACTAAAAAAACGACCTGGCAAAAAGATTTCCAGGTTTGTGTTGACACTTGGATACATTTTAAAGGGATAAGAGAACTTTAGTAACCATTTACTCACCCAAGCATCATAAACTTCTCCTATGGTCTTGTTGGGCCAGAGATGACCCTTCAGAGAACTTCAGACCCAGCTGGATTTGGAGTTCAGGCCCCTAACTCTAGAGAAAGAAAAAAAGCCCTTGCAAAATGCATGAGTTAAGAGCACCATTAAATGACTCTCAAACTGTGCAGGACCCTGCTGAAGTGGTCTCAGTTCAGACAATAGCCAGCTCTGAATTTGCTCTGGAAGGTGAGTTAGCTCTGGGTGACTGCACTGGGTAACCCTGCACAGGTGAGCATGAAACAATAAAGTGAAAGTGTGGTTTGGGGTGTTTTCTGCTTCAAAAGGCTCTTTTTGCCACACGGTGAAAAGAAGTGTAAAGAGCTGTAACTCCAGGTCTTTGGCTGCCAGGATGAAGGAAATGTCACTCTCAAGCAGATGGTGCTGCTGATGCAGAAGGTCAGAGACTTGGAAATCCATTTAAACAACCCAAACAAAAGCCAGGGAATGGTAGCGACAGTCCATTATTATCTTTGAAAATTAAAAAGAGGGTTGAGGAGGCACAGCAGAAAATGAAAGCCAGTTTATCCTTAGATTAGCTGCAGCAAATATATTTGACTGCCTTAATAAGAACTCGAGGGAATCATAAAGAAATCCTGGCCAGATCCCTGCACTGGCAGGTGCAGCTCTCACCTGAGCATGGGGAGCCACAGAGGACACAGCATCCCCATAATGAATGTTCTTTACAGCATCTTTCATTGCAGGGATGCATTCCACTTCCCCACCTGTGGGCTGGAGGGGGCTCAATGCCCTGGCTGATGCTGCTCCTGGCCCAACCTTTAATTTTTAAATTTTTTAAAACATTTTTTTTAATTTGTTCTGAGAAGAGCACAGAGCAGTTGACATCTGCCATCCCCAGCCAGCCTCATTCCAGCTGAGCAAACTGGTGAAATTCCAGTCCTTTGTGGCCAGCACGGGGCAGAGGTGATACCAGAGAAGTTACAAGAAGATGACTTTCTGATTTCATAAAGTACCTTCACAGGAACTAATTAGGGGGTAAGTAATTAAGGGAGAAACCACCAAGTTATGAATGAACTGTCAGTTGCTGTGCCAAGCAGTTTGCATCAGCAATTACAGGCCTAAATGTTCTGGGTAAAAGCACACTTAATAGGACCCTTTCACGGGCTGTGCAGTCCCTGCCACAGGAACAATTTAGTGGCTCCTTTGTCTGTGCCAGCCACAGAAGGGCCTGGAAGATCTGTGATCTCTATTCAACTTCTGTGACATGAATTTGCACCCATCTTTGCTATTCATTAAACCACTTCCCTCCCCTCCCCCAACTTTTTAGCTCTTATGCCTGGGGAGAAAATGTGATTCAAACGTATTTTGGAACAGTAAGATCTCCCTGAGTCTGCAGAGAGCCTAATAAGGTGCTTGTGAATATAAACTGCCCTATTCACATTGATCAGTACCTTCACTGGTCTCACAACCACAGAACTCCTAATTTTTCAGCAATACACCAGAATTAAGTGAATTTTTCAGATGGGCTTTGCCAGAGACACAGCACTTCACACTTGGTTTCTGCACTCTGCTGCAGTCTCCCATCAGCAGTTCCTGTCTCAGTGGTTTTCCTGGAAGCTGGAATCTGTGGGATTGTGGTGGATCCCTCCCACC
>VZTT01022069.1:3034-17275 GCA_013400855.1 Buphagus erythrorhynchus
CTCCCTTTTAATTCATATTTTTAGGGCTCCATTTTCTGGAATAACTGAAAAAATTATCAGTTGTTTTAGTTCTCAGATTTAATAGATCATTTAAAAATAACACACTTAGAAGGCCTATACATATAAAAGTGCTGCAAACACCATAGGATCTAAGTGTCTTCCATCTTTCTAGGAATTATTCTTTTAGACAGTTTTTTAAGACAGGCATATTTCCTTTAAAACAGATCTCCTGTGTAAGTCTCCTCTGCTATTCTTTCTCTTCAAAACCTTTTCTTACATAAGCATTTAACAAATCTTCATATTTCAAAGAGGATCTGGCAAATATTTTACCTGGCAAATTGCTTCTAAGTTGTGTTTCTCAATAGCACCAAATATTTGAGATGACCAACATCTTTAACATCAGTGCTGGCAGCAAAGGAATATATAGATCATTGATGAAATCAAATTACCTTTTTCCTTGAAACAAGCATACAAACTTTTTTCAAATATAACAGGAAACAACAAGAAAAAAGGTTGGAAAGAGACAACTGGGAGAAGATACAATAAAGATGTTACAATCTTGAGTGACATAAAAAGGTCAAGAAGACACAACTTGTGAGAAGTTACTTTACTTACTTTACTGAGAAGTAAACAAAGGCATATTACACAACGTGTATTTAAGTTGTGGAAACTTGTTGTAGCAGGCTGTTGTAGAGGGGAAAAAGAACCCAACAAAATAACAAGAATCTGAATCACAAGGATTCATGGAGATGAGATCACTGAGCTGCAAATTACTGGGGAGTAGAGGAATATTTTGCAAAAACTTTTAGCCATTTCTTATGCTACTTCCAAGGCAGACTGCTTTTGGCACAAATATATGAGTTGTTGAACTGAATTAATCCTTTATCTAATTCCCACTATGGTCATTTTCACATCAGGTTCACACACACCTTAATTTTAATGACAGGATTTTTAACTTCCTAAAAAGCCTACTACACTCACATGCCAAAGGTTAAGATGAAATGACTGTGACTGATGAAGCAAAGCATAGCATTGACAAAAAATGGCTTTAAGTTTTACCTCCTACAATAATCCATTTTTCTTTGTAAATATTATTGCTATGAAGATACTGACAGCTCCTCCTGTTAAACAGTAACTCCTCCAAACTATGTAAGTGTCAAAGTTTCTTCTTCAGACAACCCTGCTTAGTTTCAGGTTCTATTAACTGGTCATCCATACAGCTTGTATGAGAGTGAGCAACAGAGAGAATGTGAAAGAGATTTCATATAAGCTTGTTTCATATTTAACTCCACTTTATTAACAAGGTTAAAACATAAATCTGCCTCCCCGATGTTTCTTTAGACCTGCTCCAAGGACCTTTGAAGATTAAATTATGAATAGATGTTAATCCTAAAGCCAAAGAACAGAAAAGCTCTGCAATTCTTACACAGAATAACAAACCAACGCAGAAAATGCCAACTGTATGTGACTTTCTAAGCAGCAACCACAGAGGCTTTCTTTCTTCAGCATACTGGGAAGGACATTTACCACCAATGATACACAAACTATTTTAAAACCACACAGAGAAACTACACAAGCTTCTGTTTCTGGAAACAATTCTAGCACAGAAAAGAGCTAGTGGGAACTACATTCAACTGCCTAAAACTCCCTTTTAATGTGAAATGAGATTATTGGTGCAAGTGATCATTGGACAACCATGCCAATTGTAAATGGCAAGGCAAGCCAGAACATCCAACTGTATAATGAGACTAAATAAACAGTTAATCAAGGGAATAATTGGAAGCTGATGACATTAAGGGATCCCCTGGTGTCCATTATGATATTATGAAACGTAGCTGAGCACTTACAGCTTTAAACAGCATGACAAACACCTGACTTTTACTCCCAGTTTTGTATGGCCTTCAAAGCAGTTTACCATTCCATCCTTCAGTCCTATTGATTTTCAACTGCATAATAATGATAATGTTGTGGTGCAGTGATGTCTTGATCATGACAACATAGTAAACTTGATTATGAATACATAATTTAAAAGCGCAAAATTATTTATGTTGCTAGTATTACTATCTCAATAACCAAGCAAGAAAAATCAAAAGCCAGCTCAGATTACTTCAGCTATTTTGCCTGTGACTACAGGAGGAAGTTGTGATGGGTATGGGGAGTGAAGCAATACATGTTCTTTGTGCTTCGAGGGAATTCACTCTGGACTAATGCCAGTCAGGTCCTGCAGACAGACTGCCCTTCAGGAGTTGGAGTGGTGTACAGTTCACTCCTGGAAAGCATGTTCTGGTTTCATTATATGAAAAAATACAATGCATATATAAAAATATTTATGAAAACATAAATTATAAAAACAATTTATGTTCTTAGAGAATATTCTATGATGCAAACCAAAATACAGTAGGTGAGGAAAAGTGGGACATACATTTGAGAAGTTCATTCCTCCTAAACTCACACCTAAACTCACCTAAACAGTAAAGTAAATGCACAGGTAGTAATTATTTTATGTAAATTAAGCAGCAGATTATAGAAATCTGGAAAACGCACACAGAAAAATTAAAACTGGTGCTCCAGTTTTCTATTTAGAGCGCTCCACAATTTATATTTTGTATTCAAAATAGCAATGTAACTATAAAATAATGGCACAGCATATTTCATCTTTGGAATGTCCCAACAGAGGGATCTTGACAGAACTATTGGGAAGCTTTAAGACTTCCAAAATGTCTCTAAATGTCTGCTCTGGGATGTCTATTTCATATCTAAATCTTCATGAGATACTTACAGAATAATAAACCAAGAGCACATGGCCCTGAGTTTAACTCATAGCAGACACTCACACAAGTGTCCAGGGAAAGGAGAAACGCTTAATGACATGGAAATTATCAGAATTAGTGGGGAAATAGAATGTTAAAAGAGGAAGGAAGAAAGTAGAAGGCAAAATCTAACATTAGCAGAATATTGCTTCTTACCACATTGATGAGATTTGTATAGTTCTACTAATTCCCAATAATTATTTTTTCTGAGGAAATTATATTCTTCTAGAGGAACAAACTACCAGCTTAAAACAGGCAGCTATCAAGAGATAGCAGGATGGTCATATAGTCTAAAGAAAATTCACTACAGGGCTTCACCTGATAGAAAAAGTCTCTTATTCTTTTATGTGCTCAAGTCTGCTCAAGTTACATTTGACAGAAGAATAATGGATATCCTTTCCTTGATGATCTTAATTTATTCTAATTTCTTTCTGCATTCTTCTATATTCTAACATGTCTAGAAACAGAAATTTTATTGAAGAGGAGAGTGAGAAGACAACCTCCTTGCATTATGCTTCATACTAATAAACACGAACATCGTTATCGTATTCAGAAAATTAACCTCTTTGCAAAAGCCTCATCTGGTTAAAAAGATTCCTTCACTGAGATCTTTCACCATTTCATATGATAGCAGACTTAAAACACAAGAGATAAGAAGTAATCTGCTCATATCAATATTCAAATATATATTTCATACATGCTATATCGATCAAGAGGAGAAAGATAATAAAAAATGATTAACAGTATCTCGAATTCAGAATACCAGTCTTAATATACTTCCAGATTATTATCTGGAGCTATTGTAAGTATCATCTGTAATTTAAAACCTTCAGTCTGACTGGATATGTTTCATGACTCTTACTGGGGATTTTTTTTGAAAATAAGTAACATTTTTCACAGTAAAATTAGTTAACACTATCAATATAATTCCTCTAAAATTCTGAAGATTTTCAATCATTTTGATACCTAAGACTAAGAAAATTATGTTTTTTATATCGTGAGATCAAAATTAGTTGTACATATTCCCAAAGGATATTGCTGCTCATTCAGTAAGGTTTAACTCTGAAAAAAATGTTCCTGGATTAATGAAGAACTGAAGATGAATGCCAGTATAATTGAGGGAGGTGCTGAACAATACATTTCTACATATGGATTTCTAAATAGTATGGCTAGATTCTCCACATGGAAACTCTAGACCTCAGCAGTAAGCCTATAAGTATATTTAAAGAACAACAACAGATAGCTGTTCACATCCCCATTCAAAACTGGACACCGTGACATAAGCACAGCATTGTGACCATCCAACAGAGCCTTTTTGACCCCAGATAGTGCTATAGGAAGTGGATATACTAATAAATACCCATACAGATATGTATTAGATCAAGTGATTATAAAATGAACATTTCACAGGGTAGCATATTCAACACATACAGTTCTAGCAGACTCTGCTTTTACCCGGGGACTTGGACTGCACTATTTTCAGAGGTCTTCTCCAAACCAAAACACACTGTGATTGTATTCTAAGATTTCTTACTGGTATAAATATCATTGAAATATTCCATATAGTTTTTGGTGCCATCAATGCAAAGTTGCTGCTGAAAACTGGAAGTACTTCAAAACTGGCCACAGGCACTCCTTCGATTTAAAAATGTGAACTGTTAGTATGGTAAATTTAAGAATAAAGGTAAAGGGCATCTACATTACACCAGGGTTTCTACAAGAAAACATATCTATTAGGGAGTTGTTAAAGTTAAGTCGATATTAGTGGATTTTGAAACTAGACATTGGACAATAGAAATTATATTCAAATTATTTCTTCCAAACACTAGAGAAATTAGCCAAGATTGGATTCTTGGACACACACACACACAAAACTAAATCATAATCTGTATTTTCTTAGTTAAATGTTAATTTAATTAGGTCATAGGAATTCTCTGATTAATACTCGCATTATGCAGGAGTTTGGACTAAATGACCACATTAGACCCTTCTGGGTTTTAATCACTTAATTATTTAAATCTGTAGTCACATTTGCTGAGAGATTTTATACCTTAATTTGCTCTGAGATTCCCTTGGCTTTTGTGGTCTTTGTACACCTAAGTATTCATTCAAATACCTTCAGAATTTTGGGGTCTGATGAATGGAAGAATTATTTAGAGCCAGACCCTGTCCCTGCACGACAGCCCCAAGGCACACACCATGTTCACACCAAGAGCATTGTTCAAATGCTTCTTGAAGTCTGTCCAGTTTGTGCTGTGACCACTTCTCTGGGGAGCCTCTTCCAGTGCCCAAACACCCTCTGGGTGAAAAACTTTTTCCTAATTCCAACCTGAAACTCCTGCGGCACAACTTCAGACCATTTCCTCAGGTTCCATCCCTGGTCACAAGGAAATTGCAAACTGCAATGAGGTCTCCCCTCAGTCTTCTCTTATCTAAGCTGAGCAGACCAAGTGACCTCAGCTGCTCCTCATACAGCTTCCCCTCAAGACCCTTCACCATCTTTGTAGCTCTCCTTTGAACATCTCTAATAGCTTTATACCCGTCTTACATTGTTGTTGAGGGTTGAATTGTCCCTTTTCTTTCTGTGGAATTTTTCCCATTGTTGTGCTGAGTATTTGGGTCTACACCCATGAGCTCAGTTAACAGTTTTCTCTCGAAGGGGGCGGGGGGAGAGGGGCAACACCGGAAAAGAAGAGTGAAGGGGAGGCGGCTGCTCTGCTGCCGCTTGGGGGGTGCACGGCTCGGCCCGCTCGTCCACCTGGGAGGAGGAGGTTCGGCTCTCACTCGGCTCGGCCACGCTGAGGTGGGAGCTGCTTTTCCCTGACTCTGGGATCCCGCATCCTCCTGCTCATTCTCCCGCATCTCCTACCGACTTCAACACGTCCTCTTGGAGCATCAGGACTGATCCTGCCGGACCTGTGAGCGTCTTCTCCCCTCTGCCCTTTCCCCCTGTGGGACACAGACGCCATTTCCCCGCGGCGCCCCCCCCAGCCACGTGGAGTCCACCGCCTCTCTTCCCTGCTCGCTGGAACATCAGAGGGGTAACCACACCACAAAGGGGTCCACGACCAGAACTGTTTACTGTTTACGGGGCTTCCTGCTCTGTTGCTGTTGATCTTGCCGTTATTGTTGTGTTTCTGTTTCTCTTTATATATATATCAGTAAAAGGACTGTTATTCCTACCCCCATATCTCTGCCTGAGAGCTCTTTAATTTCGGAAATCACAGTAAAGGGAAGAAGGGAAAAAAAGGGGGTTTATACTCTCCTTTAAAAGGGGGGCTCTTGTCCCTTCTAGCAGATACCTGTCTTTTCAAACTAAGACAATTGTGGTGCCCAAAACTGCCCCCAGCACTCAAGGTGAGGCTGCCCCAGCTCAGAGCAGAGCAGGACAATCCCCTCTCTTGTCTGGCTGTGATGCTGTGCCTGATGTACCCCAGGGCAGGGTTGATCCTCCTGGCTGCCAGGGCACTGCTGGCTCAGGTTCAGCTTGTCATTGACAATGGTCCTCAGATCTCTCTCCACAGTGCTGCTCTCCAGCCTCTCATTTCCCAGTTGGTATGTACATCTAGAGCTGACATTTTGAAGGTGCAGGACCTGGCTTTGCCTTCCTTAAAATCCCAATTTACTACCATCTGCACACTTAGTACTCTTTTGAGTCCTGAATCCAGGGCATTAAATGAAGATGTCCCCAGTCTGATGTCACCCCACTGACCGTAACCCTCTGTGCCTGACCCATGAGCCAGTTGCTCACCAATCACATGATGTTCTTATCCAGCTGTGTGCTGGACTTTTTGACCAGAAGGATCCTGTGAGAGACAGTATTGAAAGTCTTACTGAAATACACAAAGATTATATACACTGGCTTCCATTCAATTGGTGGGTTACCTTGTCATAAAAGGATGTCATCAGGTTTGATAAGTAGGACTTGCCCCCCATGAACCTGTACTGGCTGTGACTGATGACTGCAATGTTTTTTAGTAACACCCAGACTGGTCTCCATGATTTTACCAGGCACTGAAGTGAGATAGGGATCAGTTACACTAGATTCTTTGTGTAGATGCCAACTACATTTTTGCTAGCATTTGACTTTTCTCCAACTGCATCCATTTCATCCAAGCTCTCAAAGGAATAAGAAAGGAAAAACAAGCCAAAAAAGGGAGATTAGCAGTTGAGTGAAAAAAAGATAAATAAACAAAAGGCTGCTGGGTGGGTCCTCCCACTGGCATAGAAAGCTTATGATTTATGGAGAATCGTCAAGCTGAAAAAATCATAGATATTTAATGATTATTATAATGACAATTTTAGTTGCCTTATTTTTTGAAACCTGAGAGATCGTAAATATACAATTTGTAAAATAATAGAAGTTAGACTCTGCTTATAACAGTTTACCAGCAATCTTTTTACTCCTTAGCATATCCCCTAATGAGCAATGCATGCCTGTCTATTATAGCTTAAATGCAACAAATGTAAGGAATCTAAAACAGGCATCATTGCTATTCTCTTAGAGAAACTGTCATGCCAAAGAAAAACCCGAAAATGAATTTTTTTAAAAGAAAAAATTGCAGACTTCTAACACTGTTCCAAGCTCTAGAGATGAAGTGCACCTAGATATATAAATATGCATGTATGTGTATATGTGTATGTACCTATATATGTAAATTTATGCATATAAACACACCCATACACATATATACTCCTATGTAGTTCTATTCAGATGCAAAGCGTCCAGCAAATGAGACCTTTATGCAATATGAATGCTCCTCAACAAAAGGCATGTAAATCATGTCCTGACAGAACATACACTAAGGGTTCCACTGCACCCCTCACCCCACCCCTTTATCATTCCTAGGAAATCAGAGAAAGAGATTTAAAAACCATAACTGAAACTGAGTGTTCAATTACCGGCTACAAAAGAACAGTTTATAAATATCTTCCATGAGCACTGGTTTAATGATGCTGGTTCAGTGAACTCCCTGGATCCTGTAATCCCTTTTTTAATCTCTGTTACTTACTTACTGCCTTTGAAAGACTCAAAGTAGCATTCAATTTTCTTATTACAACAGGACAAGTTGGGGGAAATAACGATTAGCAAAACACTTTTTTTTTTTTTAAAGCAGCACATTTTGGGTGGTATTCAAGCTAAGATTCCATTACAAATTCTAATTGCAATCTCTTAATACAACATAATTAGAGGATCTTCCTAATCTGGAAAACTAAATCACATAAATGGATTACAGATCAGTTTTCAGATGACCAAAAGAAAAAAAAAAGGTTCTCACAAAGAGAGTAAAAGCTATTAGATGGTTAAAACACAGCAAACCAAACAATATTTCCTGAATTATCACTTTTACTTTAACAGAAGTAAACTTATTACTGGTTTAGATATGTTTTAAATATCAGATTTCTCTAAGCCTTCTTTGCACTTATTAAAACATACACCCTACGCTGTAGAAATTTTAGCAAATGAAAGTATCACAAAATAATTTTTCCCCTAATCCTTGTATAAATATAATAATTGTAGTGAGCGTTTACTCTGGTAATGGATTCTCAGGAAGTTTACTAGTCTATCTCTCAGACTATGGTCCAAATAACAGAAAAACCTGGGCTGAATAAAATTAGGACTTTTTAAATGTTGTTATGCTCATGACAGTTATTCTACTATTATTTTACCACTAAGAATTCAAGTGTGCATCACAGTAAAATGAACACTCTTTTCTGATTTATGTAATGCCTTACAACCGTGAAGATTGTTTGCATTTCTAAATCTATCTGCTAACAATGTAGATCATAAGAACGCATATTTACTCCAAAAATTATGTTCTTGTCACTTCAAAAATATATTGTACACTTAGCACATAAAACCTAAAAGAAGTAATCTCAGATGTTCAGGTGTGAATTAACCACCAGCATAATTTTTTGAAGGATATGTTTAATAAAGTACTAACTTGCTATGTGCCTTTTTTAATTATCCTGCACTAACAAGATTTTTTCTTTTTTTTTAAACATTATGTTGACACCTGTAATAATAATAATAAGCATCAAAATATCATACCTTTGCTTTTTTTATTTTTAAATAGAAAGAGCAATTTATATATAAAAGATTTTAAATATAGTTTTGCCCCGTGAAGACATTGATGAATTGAGTACATCAATACAGAAAGAAAACGGCCAGTGAGACACTGAGGCATTAGATTTCAAAATATACAGCAACACACAGAAAAGCTATGACAAAACAGAGAAAAAGAGCATACCAATCATTGTTTTACTAAAGTTCATACGGGGAACCTTAAAAATAAGGAAACTTGTTAATAAAGAAATGACCAGGACAGCTAAAAAGTTAAGTACTCAGAGAAGGCATAAAAACCCTGAAAGTGACTGGAGGCTTAGATAAAGAGCTTAGATATGCAGGAGACTAGCTTTGATACACATGGTTTTGCAGATTTTTCCCCACGTTTTTCATTCTCAAAGCAGACTAGTAACTCAGAATAGTTTGCAAGATCTACCTCTTAGGAACCCAGCTGAAGCTGTTATTCACTGCATACCTATTTCATTAAAATATGAACTTTGGATGGAAGGATGAAATATCATATCAGAGCAAAAACAATGGTAGATGTAAAATGAAGGTTCTCCCATGAAAGAAAACACTATGCAAAAGAGATCATACTTGCTTCTCAAGTACCATCTCTTGTAACCTTTCCCACCTTTTCTTGGAAGCAAGGAACCTGTGTCTTCACAGTAGAGGCTCAAATTATTCACAACCTCAGTCATGCTCTCTCTCTGTCTCTGAATCAGCACAAAAATGTTCATGCGCTTATTTTTACAGATATTACTTGTGCTTCAGCTCATTTAAATATATACTTACATAAAAACTGCTGTGGGGGGACCATACTGAAGACATAATGAGGAATTAGTGATCCTGAGGTGTATGCTGACCCAGCTAAGCCTCCCCAGCTAGTACCCATATGTCATCCCAAGTGGCCACTGAATGACCCCATGCTCTGTCCTGCCATGGAAGCTTGCAGGTGTCACAGGAGGATGTACAGATGTTGCAGGAGGATGTACAGATGGTCCTGTCTGATGTTCTAACATGTATTACATGACCATCATGGGCATTTAACACTCATTAGATCACAAATTATTGGTTTTATTGTGATGAAACAGACCATTTCTAACTGATAAATTTAATGGTGAGGAAGAAAACTATAAAAGCATAGCAGGTGGTGAGGTATGTTGAACCTCACCACGGATGGAAATTCTGTGCAGTGTGTCATTGACATCTTGAAGATGTCTGTCTGCTGCTGACATGCCTCAGGGGTACCTGGCATCAGAACTGACACAGGATTAACTCATTAATGTCACTTTCCAAATATTCTGTAAATAGCATTAACCACCTTTATGTTTGAATCGTTTTTCTTATCAAGACCCAAGAAAAAAAGTATTCAAGAACTGTAAACAACATGACACTGTATTTAAGCACAAAGGAAAAATCCTCCTGTTTAGTCAATGACAGAAAACAGATACAGTAGAAACTGGATTGCTTTCATGGCCTCCATCAATAACTTTGCAACTCACATCTATATGAGATGGGAACTGTTAACGACAAGCCTATAAAAATCTAATCAAATTTTTAACTTTACCATTGCATGCTTCATTGCAATGATGCCTTCTTTCCCCTGCCACATTGAGACTCTCTTCCTATAAGGTGAAGTACATGCCCAATACCTTCATATCTCCCAATATTTGTTTCTTCCTTAGCCTTTTAGCCATCAAACTCTAGTGGACATAAAAGGGAAGTAAAAGGATAAAGGAAGTATAACTTTTCTTTTATGAAGCACAACACTGCCAGTACAAAGCTAAACTTAAAAATAAAAAAAAAAAAAGCCTATAAAAAGCAAAAGCAGAGCAAATAGGCCTACAAAAAAAAAATCCTCATTTCCATGACAACAGAAACACATCATTAAGGGCCACTAAACTTCAGAAGAACGTTTTAGTCTAACAGACAGCACATTAACTGTATTTTTTTTAAGCAGAGAAGTTCTTCCTCTGGAGTCTTCCCATACACAAACTGATAAGGGAACACAAGACAAATGATTACTCTTGATACGTAAGAAAGAAAACCTCACTAAGTGGTACCTATAGGAAAGAAACAGACCTATTGTGTGCAATGGTGAATATATGTTCTCTCAGAAGTCCAAAAATTGGTTATAAAACTATCACAAAGCTACAAAATTCTCACACACACAATTTATTTGGCTTTGTGAAGTTCATTTACAAAACAAGTCCATATAATTTTGCCCTTCAGAGGCTGTTCTACATTGTTATTTTTATATATATGTGTGTGTATATGTATATATATATAAAATTCTTTCCTCTTCCCTGNAATAAATAAATAAAAACAACTTCTTCCCAATGTTATTTCCATCTTGTTATTCTTCCCAGCTTTTCCCAACTTAATAAAATTCCAGAATTTCAGCTATATGTCAGGTTTATTATCTGGACAACATTTCCTGGTCCCAGGCTGCTATATCTTTCCAACATCACAATTTCAGGACCCAATCCAACTTCATCATTGACAGCACTCCTTTGCACCTTACCAATGTTATCCACAAAAAAGCCTTCTTTCATTTCCCAGCTTTCTAATTTCTTGCTCTTTCATTTTATGTCATATCAACTAGTATTTCCAGAATTCATGCCTATCTCTGCCTTGCAAGGCGACTACTTTAAATCATTTCCACCTTTCTTGATTTTTGTCCTAATTTCAAAAACAAAATTCATTTCTTCAGCCACTCTAAAATACTAATAAGTGATCATAAAATGCAGAAACATTTTTAAAATGCTGGCAAAGTACACTGCTAAACTTGAAAAATTCTGTCCTCTAAGTCAGAGTGGTTTTCATGCTCCATTTGAACAGATGATCGACAATGATTTGACACATGACAATTTTCAGAAACAAAGCATCTTATTGCTACATCATTATAATATATTGCTATGCTATATTTAAAAATCTCTGCTCAAGCCCTAACAAAGCCTCAGAGTCATTAGCAGAATATTTTTAGCTGACTACTTTTTCTATCTAATTAGAAAAAAGTCATACCTCATCTTTCCAAATGGTCTCTGAACAGGGAGGATAAGCAGTGCTACAGCAGAATAAAGACTGAAATAGCTTCCTGACTAAATTATAATTAAGAGACTCAGACAGAGTTAATGAAAAGAATGTTTGATGTTTGAAACTAATTATTAAGCCAAAATTATTTTGGAACATAATATAAAGACAGCATACTCAAATCCACATATCATTCCATAAAGACAACCAGAAGATACAGGGTTGCTGAGGAACAGGATCCTCAACCTGAAAACTTGAGCATCTAACAGCACATCAGCTAGAATTTACTGTATGAAAATAATTTCTATAGCTGATCCAACACAGATATATATATAAGCCTGTTATAACTGCTTCTATGTCTGGATAAACATTGCAAATCCATATTTAGATATTTTAAAAATTGATTATTTCACTATTTTTACTTTTCAAAAACATTCTTTTATTTTACATGTATGTGTTGCATTTTTTTAGACATATGCAACTAACCTAGTTGTAAACCAAGTCTAAAGAAACTATAGACCCCCTTCTTTCTTATCTCTTATTTAGTGTTTGTGTGAGTGAGTTATGGGAGTTTCTTCCGGGCATTTTTTCTGCCTCACATTTCTATGGACAGGCCGATATCTGCTTCCTTTTTTTTCTCTCTAAAACACAGTCCCAATTTTGTTGACTGACTAGCACAGCGCCTGTAGCTATCTTTACTGAAAAATTGTCAAAACAAGCTATCTGGTGACTGAAAAACCTCTTTGTAATGCAGTATTTTGTGAAATGCTCATAGCAATACAATTTTAGCAGCAAACTTCTTTTCTAGCTGTCCAGCTTGCCCTGGTTCTCAGGCAAAACAGGCCTCTCCCTACATACTCAATGGCCAGGGTTGTGCTGCTTCTAAGCAACCACTCATTTTCAATAATGTCCTGTTGGGCCCAATGACATCCCATTCTGGAAGCTTCTGTCCTGTTTAAGACCATCATAAACTGTGGTGGATGCATGCAGTTAATTTTTGTGTTCACCACTTAGTACCTGTAAGCTGTATTTCTGTGAGTATGGCTGAGCTGCTGAGGAGGAGCTATTTGCCTTGCCTGGGCTGCTCCTAATGAGGACAAATGCAAGATTTTGGGAGCAAAAAGATTGTTTTGAAGAGCAACTCCTCCCTTCATTTGGAAAAAGTTTACAGAAGGCAGAAAGGAAAACAAAAAAAAAGCAGACCTGGGAGAGGAACACACCACACACCATAAACCACACAAACTTTTCTCAGGAAAACTACCAAGGATTACTACAATCAGGAATGATGGTGAGAGATAATGGACTAAAAAGTGAAGAGGAAAAAGGATTAAACACATTAACATTTAACAGACAAGAGATCTGAATTATATATTTCAAAAGCAACCATATTTCAGTTTTGCCCTGGAAAATTATATATTTAACTTTGTAAAGTATCCATACTTTAAGAAGTGGTACTCTGCTAGAATCCTGTCAAATGAACAAAACGGGAATATGCAATGCAATGGTGTCCCAGATTCCCACATTCGAGTAAAGCCTGAATTCACACACGTTTTCCTCTGCAAGAAGTGGAGGAGGGAATGGGGTTATTGGGAAAAAATACCAAAAACAAAACANAGTGGTAAAACAAACAACAACCAAAACCAAACAAAAACAAACAAAAAAGTCCACAAAAACCATAGAATAAATATTTTCAAGACAAATATTTCTATTTGATTTTCAAGTATCATATAAAAAAAATAATTTCAAACATTTTCTATAAAACTTATTTTAATTCTTAAATGATAGTGATTTATTGTATTTGGGATCCCTTTTCTACTAATAACATAACACTACATCTTTTTTCTACCCGTTACAAAAGAGCAATAGCAAATCCTGCAGTTTTATGAATTCCAATATGGTAAAGACCAAGACATTTGTTTAACTAAGACAGGACAGTAACTTGATGTCCTCCCAAAAATTTTTCTTCAAGATTACATGAAAAAAAAAATAGAATACTATACTAGAAAACATATAGGTTTAAGCTGAGACCAAAAAAAAAAAATTACAAATGAAGTTTTGGTTCCATGAACACATTATTCCCCCATTCAGTCATTTTCTGAAGGGACTGCCAGAGTGGATGACTATCTCCCACAGTCCTGTCATTGCCTTGCTATCTGCTTCTTTCCAGTGTTATATTTCACTATAATTGTCATATTTTCTGTTTTACTTCCACTGTGAAGGAATAGATGTCACTAAAAGTGGTGTAACAGCTTGCAAATACACTGAGAGAGAACTGCTGAAGCTTTGTTGATTGTTACTTGAAGAAACACTACCCTGAAGATGTAGTGT
>VZTT01022070.1:0-17640 GCA_013400855.1 Buphagus erythrorhynchus
AAAGCCAGCTGAGACAGGGCAGAACAGCTGGATGCTCCTGCCATGCCACACTCCCACTGCCAGCAGCACCCAGCCAGCTTCAACCAGACCTGCCTCACCATGTCCCAGCTGGAGGTGACAGCAAAACCACCTGCAGGCAAGTGCCACAGCCTGAAACAAGTCACTCCACCTTCCAGTGAGTCAGGATCTCTGTCCATGAAGAGGGGTCAGAGTGTGACCTCTCCTATCTCACAGGTCTCCAGCAAAAATCCCAAGGATACCTGTACAATGCTGGGATTATGAGACATCCCATCTATGTGACAGCTCCCATCAGACAGGAGAGCAGAAAAACCTTCCAGCAGGGATGTTGTCAGGGTCCAGGAAGGATTATCAACCGGAGGAAAGTACTGGTCACTGTCCCAGACTCTTGGATGTAATTTGACTCACACACATATCATCACACACAAGTGGTACATGTTTTCCCCTCCAGCCCTGTGTTGTCACACAGAACTGGCCCTGAAATCCTTTTGAAAGGGGTTTTGCAAAACCCACCAACTGGGACCTGCAGAAGGCTGCGGAGCATGCAGAAGCCCATGACTGCCAGGATGTGATGAGAAACACAGTGTACACAGTTCTCAGTCAGGCCAGGCTTCTTGAAAGGCTACAGGAAAGTAGAGGCAAACAAAAATCAGAGTGGGCCCATAGCCACTGCTAAGCTTTTCAAGCGGGCTGCAGCCATGTTTTACCTCTTAAATTTTCACATCCATTGCTTTCCTTAGTATTCCTGACATGTTTTCCTGGCTTTACCTGGCTGTCATGCTAGAGGGTAATGAGAGGTTTCCAAGGGCATGTCATCACTCTAGGCCAGAGTCTAGACCACCTGATGGACTTCATCCCTGCATGAGAACAAAGATGACAAAATTAAACACAACTTCCCAAAGCCCCCTGGAAAAACCATCTTCCACACTTTGCACCACCAGCCCTCTTTTTCAGATGTGACAGGACTCATTTGACCACCAGCTGCAGGGACAACATGCAACATATCCTGCAAGGCCACGGAGCAGCTTTATATCCAGCCAGGATGAAAATTCCTGCAAAGAAAAGGCTTAGGAATAAGGAAAAACAGTGATGTGACTGAGAGGAAAGGAGGCATTAGAGCCTCTCCAGCACAACAGTCCTGTAAATGATGCAAAGATGCTGACTTGAGTCAAGAACAATTTCACTGCTGTGTCTCTGCAGTCATGTGTTTTGCATTTGGACACCTCATCAGAGCTGATAAACTTGGAAGGGACCTCCTGAGCCATCTGGCCCCAACCCCAGCTCTGAGCAACCTTCATGTAGGTACCTGATCTCCCCCTCAGTGAGGCAGAGCTCCCAGGCAGCCAGCTGGGACTTCACTACTCAATCTGTGCAGCTGGGAAGGCAAAGAGTAAAATCCCTTCCAAAACCCCTTTTGTTTAGCCACAGGGGCTCATTTTAACTAACCTCAGGGATTTCAGTGGAGTAACTAGTTAAAGCAGTGCAGATAGATGTGGATGGATTATAGCAGCACTGCTAAGTTTGCCAAGGAACTGACTTCAGAAGAACTGATGCAAATGTTCTTAAGAACAATTTCCATGCAGCTTAAGAGTGAGCAACAGCAAGAAAGAAAAACATCTTAATTAAATAGTTAAATCACATAAAATTTCTCACTGGATGAAAACAAAGATTGCTGAGAAGGAAAGAGGGGATCCTAAGGAGAGCAGTGGCCAACACAGGGTAGCTCTGCACATTCCAAAAGCCAGAGCTCATCAAAAGCCCTGGGGTAATTCATGCCTTGGGGAAAGCAGAAATACCTGGGGAGGAGATGGAGCCAGATCCAGTATCTCCCTGGTGGGCAGGAAACCAAAGTCTCACCAGTCTGTGCAGGCAGAAGGGGTTCAGGAGGATGGAAGTAGGTTACAGGGAGCCACAGGAGAGGTAAGTATGCCACACATCAGGAATAAAGCTGGTTCATTGCCAAATCCTGCACTCTGGCTGCAGAGGCTTGGGGAAAATGCTGGCATTTGGTCCAGGGTGGTGGGAAGCTGATGAAGGATAAGAAGAGGTCCCAGGACATTAAATTCTGGGATAAGAATCACAGTCATGCTTTTAAAGAGGTTTCTGCCAAGGCCACAGCATGCACCTGCCCCTGGGCTTGGTGGATGCACTGCCTTGCCACTCACTGCAGACAGACAGACAGACACATTGGCTCAGACCATGGGAGTCACAGTCCCTTTGTCACTCACTCAGCCTTGAGCTCTCTGAACACCTTAGA
This sequence comes from Buphagus erythrorhynchus, assembly GCA_013400855.1. NCBI lineage: Eukaryota > Metazoa > Chordata > Aves > Passeriformes > Sturnidae > Buphagus > Buphagus erythrorhynchus. The sequence goes on from VZTT01022070.1 coordinate 2,276, forward strand.
TACCACAACATCCATTTCATGCCAGTCTTGATGACAGGGAAAACCTTTTCCAGTGTCTGCTGGAGATTTTTCATTTGGCATTTCAGCACCTTTCCACCTCCAGCAACTTCTCCCAGAGCCTGGGCTCCCAGGACAGGGCCAGAGCAGCTTGTTGCAGGATGAGTGGCAGCTGACTCCACAGCTCTTTGATCCAGACTGTGAACTGCTGGGGTGGACTAAAGAAAGAGGATTTCAGCTGACCTTCATTAGCTTTCTGCTGCTCCTTTCCCAGCTTGTAAATTAGCAAGTATTTGCATCCAAAAGGCAGGTGAGCCAACCTGCTGAGGCTAGGGCAGAGGCATTTTGCAGAAGGGGGCAAAAGGGCTTTTCATTTAAGTGAGGGGAGAAAAAGACTTTCCTGTCAACCGGGGCCAGGCAGGAAAATCCAGGCAACACAGATGCAACCTGGCTTTCCCCTCTCCTCTGGTGCCACATTGCAGCCCAGTACAGGGCTGGCCAAATGGCCACATGAGATTTCAAAGCTGCCTCCCAACTTCAATAGGTGGGACAGCAGGAAGGAAAACAGCTCTTCAATCACCACACTGATTTTCATTGCTATTAAATATAATCATCTCTGCTCTCTTTCATCTTCTCTTCTGCTGTGAGAGCTGGCAATGGAGGCAGCGCACAGTAAGGAGAGGCAGAGTGGGGGAATTGCAACAAAGAACATAACCCCCAAAATGCACTGCCAACCCAGGGGCAGGGAGCACAGGAAACAGGGAAACCAACAGGCCCATTGCTATCAAAGGGTAGGAAAAGGGACCAGACACAGAAACTTGCTCAGCTTTGTTTCTTGTTCTCATCACAGCTGCAATGTCTCCAGAGCACTCTGAGCCTGCTCAACACCACAACAGCCCCTCTCAAAGGTATCCTAAGAATTTTCAGCATCCTCTGCAGCACAGAGCGTGGACCACACCTCCCATCTCCTACCTGGGCTGCCAAATTTAGAACGCCAATCTCATGGCCCACCCTTATTTCTGGCCCTGCTTCACTGTGTGACCTGCAGGTACTCAGGCAAGAATTTCTGCTTCTGCTTCCATCACCTGGGCTGCTGTCAAGGCATTTTCATGGACAATCCACCCCTTTGTGCTCAGGTGAGCTCCTCTTCTGTCCAGCAAAGATGCTAGGCTGATGGGAAAGGCCGTGCCAGCGGGCAGGTTTTCACTTTTTCCTCAGCACACCTTGCTCCAGACACTCTGTGGTAAGTGCTCCTTTTTAAGATCTATTGATTTCATAAATAATAGAGTAAAAGAAAGAAACACATCACACAAATACACAGGTCAAATAATCTCTCCCTAAGGAAACAAACAGCAGCTAGAAATGAAAAAATAGACCAGCAGGCAAGCATTGATCTTTAAGCAGGAGATCAAGTGGCATTAGAGTTATTTGTTAATTAACTTAACGGCACATAGATAGGGCCAGATTCAAACAGGTCACCTTAGGGGTCTTGCTTCACAAACAGGAGTCTTGAAGCCTGCCTTTCTCATTCCAGGAGCACTCAGCAGTTTCTGCAACACCACAGCCACCTCTATCTCGGTTCTACTGACTGATGTCCACAGGGAACAAATGTCAAAAGCCAAAATCTTCATCCCTAACTCCTGGAAAAAGCTCCCAGCCTAGGGAACCCAACATGAATGAGAAACTTTTCCAGCCACAGGCCTGCATCAGAAGACTCTGACACAGAAATCAACACCTACTGCTCCCAGGATGAAAAGAACAGTGTCTTCTGAAGTAACCACAGCCTAGAAGAACAAAAGGAAAAGGGTACTCCTAGGCTTTCACAAGATGAAAACCATCTCAGTTAACCCTGCTTAGCACAAAATGCCTGCTTCACTACACAGACCAGGTGTAACAGGAGACAGGCAGAGCCTTTGTGGCTGTTACAGCATCTACACATGGCAGAGTGGATTCACACAAGAGGAACAGCAATCCTCCCCTCATCCCCTGCCTATACCATGCTGCCAGGAGGATCTCGTGGTGGCCAGCACACTCCAAGGTGCTCATTTCAGCTGAAACAGGCAGAAGTCCTTCCTCCAGTTGGAAGATCTGCACACCAAAGCTCAGCCCTGGCTGTGAAAACGTGAGGAGGCAATCATTGCCAAGAGCAGCCACCCCAGAGGGAAGCAAGGCCATGCAGGAGCTCCATCCAGGCAGCTGCTTAGCTTAACCCTTTCAGTCACCAGCTGCAAGAACAGCTACCACCAGTGGCACATGCTCCACACACACAGCCACAGGCTCTTGCAGTAAGCAGGATCAGCCTCAGTAGCATTCCCCACCAGAAATTTGCAGAAAAATCCTTGCGCCACACAGAGCACCATGTATCTTCAGCTTGCCTGGTCTCTGGAAGGCAGCAGTGAGTTATTAGCTGCATGGGAGGTGCCTGCAGGGAGCAGAAACAGCAAGGGAGAACAGGGGTGACAGGTTTTTGGCACTGGGTCATGGCACTGATTCAAGCCTAGCATTTTTGTGACAACAGAATGGTGTGTTTCCAGGGATTATCCAGACATTATCAGGGAGGAAGGGCTGGAGTGAATATAAAGAAATCTAAAGGTGGCCACTGGGGAAAGACTTCCTTGCAGATGGCAAATTCCTAGCCTCGAGCAGTGGTCACCTGGCCTGTCTCAGCTGCAGCTAAGCAGAAAATGAGCCTCTGCCAGAACATGTCCAGGTGTTCCCGATGCTCATCCCCCAGAAACCAGAAACTACCCCACAGCACACTCTCCCAGTTTGCTGGTTTAACAATGTACCCTCACCTTTGCTCAGAATTGATATCAGATAGCTTCAAACTCCACTTGAGGCAGCAGCCACCACTTGTACAGTGCAGCACAAAGGCTCTTCAGCACACCTTTACCAGCAGCACTGGCTGCTGTGCTACAAGGAGACGGAGATAGTAAGGGATGCCAGAGACCAGTGCCCTGGAAGCCCATCACTCTCTTCACTGACACCCCACATTCAAATCTCTGACAAGCTCTTCTTTAATGGAACCTGTACCTCAACAGAGGAAGTAATTTATAGACATCTCCCCTGACAAGGAGAACAGGGGGACTGAAGAGTGATGTCTGCCTGCAGTGACAGCTCTGTTGCAGAGCTACAAATCCCAGCTTTCTCTGAGACACACGTAAAACTTCCTACAGCACATTAAATTCAGGTCAAATACACAGAGGAGTATCAATAAGAGAATCTTCTTTCCCAGCTTATTTCCTTTCCAAAACTACAGGTGATCAGGTTCTGCCACTTGAGAGCACTTGCAGAACAACCGTTTCTAAAAGCAAGAGAAGAAACACAGCCCTGCTCTCACATCAGAGTGACAAACCTTCGTAAAACTATTCGCTTCCCTCCCCTCCTACTCACTCGTGTTTCAAAAAAAATTAGTTCAAAAGCAGCTCTTTAAAGAGGTTATATAATAAGTGGTTTGTACCACGAGGCTGGCTAGTTTTAGCCCAGCTACTTAGATCATAGTTGGATTTTATTTCCTGGTTAGCTGGCAGACTCATGTCCAGTGACGAGCCTGTGGGCAGAGGATGCTCCTGGCCATTGCATTTCCCAGCCAGGAGAGTCAGTACCACAGTGTTCTGCTGCTTCTGCCTATTCAGTAACGAGCTCTGCTGTTGTATCTGTCCAATTCCAGCTCTCAGACAGGAAGGAAAGTGGGCAGTGCTTGGAGATTCCTACTTTTTCACAGACCACGGTTATGTTTAACATGCTCCATACTCACAGCAGCCAAAAAGCCATTTGCAGCAGCACTGGGCTCCCCAGGGGCCAATCTCGGCACAAAGAACCCTTGCTGAAAGTTTAGTGAGGTCATATGTCTGGCAAATGTAATGGCAACAAATTAAACTACTTTTTTAAGAACTTGGCTTCCACCGTGCCTTGGAGATCCAAAACAAAATCCTTAACTCTTCGTAGCCTCCCCCTGCACAGAGTTCACCACATGAAGTTTTCAAGGCAGGATTTGTCCTCAAGCAGTGCAGAGGCGATGTCAGCCCAAGGACAAGCCACAGGCAGCTCCTCACTTGGCTGCTCCACTGCTCCCTGAGTTAACAGCTTCACAAATGGGACACTGCAGATGTGCCCACATTAAAAAAAAGATCATGACTGTAAAAATAAAAGTGGGTTTAACTCATTCCAGAGGCTACTCTCTCCTCAGCACTCAAAAACTGTGCTGCTTAGTGGATAAAGCACGGAGCCTCAGGACAATACAGGCAACAGGATTTGGGATCCTTAAGGTTCTTTTTTTTGAGGTTGTTGCTCAATCTTTAAGCACAAGGATTAAAATGTAAATCTTGTCTTTTCCAAGCCTTGCCTGCCTCTCAAGCAAGAGCCAGCCTTCAGAAGTGCTGGTATGTTTTAAGTCCTATTCCAGGTAAGAGGGTTGTAAGGGGGAAAATGAAGTTGCTGAGATTTAGGACAAAGAAGGTAGATAATACTGTCAGAATCTTTTCAGATTACCTTTCTTGCCACTTAAATCATATAGAGGTTGTAAGATTGCCTCTCCTCCTGACTCCTCACACCCATCCACCCTGGCTTACCTCTACAACAACAACACGAACAAGAAGTTAAGTCCAGAAAAGCAATTTTCCTGATCTGCTGCTTGTGGTTAGCATAGAGCTATTTTTTTCCCAGTAGCTCCTATGAGGCTGTTTGAGATTTGTGCTGGTAACAGAGTTGATAATTCAGGGATGCTTTAGCTGCTGTTGAGCAGTACTTACACGGAGCCAAGGCCTTTTCTGCTTCTCACTCTACCCCAAGAGAGGAGGCTGGGGGACAAAGAGTTGGGAGGGGACAACCAGGACAGCTGATCCCAACTGACCCAAGGGATATTCCAGACCATGTGGCATCATGCTCAGCATATAAAACTGGGGAAAGAGGGAAAAAGGGAGGGCATTCAGAGTGATGGCATTTGTCCTCCCAAGTCACCATTACAATGTGATGGAGCCCTGCTGTCCTGGGGATGGCTGAATACCTGCCTGTCCATGGGAAGTGGTGAATGAATTCCACATTTTGCTTTACCTGATCAACTGTCTTTATCTCAACTCACAAGTTTTCTCGCTTTTAGTCTTCTGATTCTCCTCCCCATCCCACTTGGGGTCAGTGAGGGGCTGTGTGGGGATTAGCTGCCAACTAGGGTTATAACACAACACCCTACATCTCACTTGCCCTCAGCACTTGAGCATTAACCTGTTTTAGAAGCACAATTACATCTTCCAAATGGATTCACTCAGAGCATCTGAAAAGGAAAAGCATCTGTATCAAAAGTGCCCAAATGTGAGCACCTCTGGACACACATGAAATGTGTAAATTGTACTGTCATCCCCTCTAAAATACTATATTCAAGTTGCTTCTTTGTCTCTAAGATATTAGGAACTACACATTAAAAGGATGCAAAGGCTATTTTTAAAGTAAATCACAGAATATTCTGAGTTGGAAGGAACTCACAAGGATTACTGAATCCAATTCTTAAGTGAATGGCCCATACAGGGATCAAATCCACAACTCTGGCATTATTAGCACCTCGCTCTGACCAACTGAGCTTAAAAATTGATGTAGGAATATTTAAATTTTCCCCTCCACACCCCAATCTCAAAGGCCAGTCCACAACACCGAGGATCAAGTTGAAAGTTTAGGCTCTTGCAACTGATTTTTGTCATTATTTCAGTGGCAGCAGATCAGGGCAGGAACAGCTTTTTTTTCTAGCAGCAAATTGGCCACAGCATCTTTGAGTCCCTTCCTCCCCACCCATCTGCATCACCACACAAGCTCATTTCAATGAAAATGATGTCAGTCTCTCAGCAAAAAGACACTGAAAGCTTAGAGCAAGAGCACAGAATATCACCACTGAATTGATTCCATTAAGGGAAAGTAATGATTTATCAGATTCAGAGCCTGGAAACAGAAAACAGTCTGTGGCAGAGCAGAGAGAAACTCATCATCAACCAAGCATGGAAATGAGAAAGCTCTCAGCCTCCCACAAATGGAGTGAAATATTGTGATCATGCCAGCAAGGGGTTCTTAGAGATGTACAAAGGACCAGGAGGGAAGGAGACCAGAAGCTTCCTAGTGCTGGCAAGAAAACACAACCAGCTCCTCCCATGTGGGATGAGGAGCACTAACACCACCAAGGTGCTGTCCCAGCCAACACAGCCTGCAACACAAACAGGCACAATACCGAAAACCATCCCAAAGCCAAAACCACACCTCCTGGCCTTAAAACCAGCTAAACTCCATGTGAAGTAAGGATGCCAGCCTGTCCTCAGGCAAGCATCCAGAGTGCCACAACACATGTGGAGATGGAGGCCCTGGAAGCTCTGCAAGGCTGGCAGGTGCTGGTGGCACAAGGTACCACCAAGGGCAGGGACTGAGGCAGCCTCTCTGTCTGCAGAGATCAGACAGACAGTGGGGAGGAGGGTAGCCCTGAGGTGCTCAAGTTCCTGCAGCTCATTTCTCCAGGAAAGGGGGTCAGAGTTTATTGCAAGGAAGGAGACCACCAGTATGTGTTAGCAGAAGAAGTGTTGCAGACAGGATCTCCCAGAAGTCCAAATTCTTGTGCAGCTACATACTGAACACCTGCTCAGGCCTCAAAAAAGTCAGGAGGAGCAATGAGGGGAGGAGAGTGCCAGTGATGAGCTACTCAACTGTGAAAACATCAAGATGACCAAAAATTAAAGGCAGTCCAGTATGAGAAGAGGGGAGTTCCATAATGGAGAAAACATTCCACTGTTTAGTTCCTTTCCTGTCCCTTTGCCTTGCCTTTAATTTAAGAAGCAAAGATGAAGCAAAATCTCCTTGGAAATCACCCTGCATCTGACAAGCTGGGGCCTCTGTTCCAGCCTCAATCATTTTTCCTATATTGCATATGGGAGCAGGCTAAATGTGTCAGATTTAATCACCTCTGCACAAATATCATCCAGGGTCTCAGCTGCTGTGTCAGATTTGCTGTGTGAGACTCGGCTGAGACAAACCCTTCCAGGTGCCAGTTGCACAGGACCTCACCTGCTTGATATGGTCCCAGACCAGAGGTGAAACATCACTGCCCCAGATATCCTGAGAGCACTTTGCTTCTCACCTTCAGCCAACACACACCTCAGCAACAAGTCTAACACAGCCTGGGCCAGGCATCTGTAAACTCCAAGTTGCTTACACACTTTAAAACTAACTTAGTAGGACCAGAGACAGGAGAGATGTGACCTTCCAGGTTAGTACTCAGTCCACATGCTGGCTGCTGTACTTCTAGAAAGCACAAGAGATCACAATTATTACCCACACTTACAAATAAAATATTGCTTTTATTTTAGTAAAGTAACAAAGCTATTTACAGATACAATAACTATACATTCCAATTGAAAAATAGAATGTGCTCAAAATTGTTAAAGCAAGTCACACACGGTCTGTTAGGAACACAAACCTCAAACCTCCCAATGCCTTCACCTCCTGTCTGATTAGGAAATCAGTTTGTTTTGTTCTTAATGATTTTCTGCTGATTCTCAAGACATTCCTTCAGCTTGTCTTCAGTGAGTGTCAGCCTCTGCTCCAGGATGGAAACTGTCTGCAAAACAAAGTGAAAGCTGCTGTTGAGCTACTGACAAAGACACACTGCACACTGTACTCCCAATAAGATGTGCCCAATAAACAGGAATATTTCAAGGTATTTCTAGGCTGGAACTCCAGTGTCAGCATTCCAGCAGGGCAAAGCCCCTCATGACTTCAGAGAGGAGCAATAGAAGACAGTGGGCACAAAGCCCTCCTGCAGACAACACCAAGCACCCACCCATTTCAGCACTGGTGCTTTTACAGGGCTTTCATTTCCTTTCCTGGACAGGTCCGTGAGGCACCAGAACCGAAGAGCCACTAGACACGCTTCTGCTAATGAGACACACAGATTTTAAACAATTTTGTTCAGTTATGGCTCTGATTTTGTCTCTTTGCTTCCAACCATTTCCTCCCTTCCCTGAACACCATGGGTCTGCTGTAAATAAGCACCATAACAGGCAAGAAAACCTTCCAGCCTAACACAATGCAGCAGGAGACAGAGGGGAAAAACTCCAAGTGGCAATAACTATCTCAACATAATGCCTACATTTTTTTGTGTAATCCAGTTACCCTGCAAAGGATTGTTCTCTTTCTCCTCGAGCTGAAGTCATCATGTACAGGATGCACAGGAAGAACATTTTAACCACGTGGCAATAAAAGCTTCTGCTGAAAACCTTTTATTGATCACTCTAAGATAATCAAGGGCCTCAGCTATGCACAACCACTTTCAGCTTCCAGAAACATCAGAATGGCTGATAATGGGTGGTGATGATTTAATGCTTTAATATCCCTAAACTTATCAGCAACAATCAATAGCTTCACGTTTTGGGCATTTTTACTGCATAAATAACATCTTCTGCCAAAAACAAAGGATGTTCAGAACCTTGGACTTTACTAAAGTAATTCAAATAAACTTGGACAACCGCTGTTTGTATAGCAGTTATACATAGTAAGCCTTTTAATAGTGCATTTCGTAAGCACATCTCTAAGTGCCTGACAAAAGCAAGCAGGTCTCATTATCCCCATTTTACAGCTGGGGAAACGAAAGCACAAAGAGAGGAAATAGCTTGGCTAAGGCCACTTGAGACTAAGAAAAGTCTGCTGTAAAATGATTTGGGGAATGAGACAAGTCATGGGGGAGAAGAGAAAACAGACATAGTAAAAACAGCAGGCATAAGGCAAAGCCATCTTGCAAGACTGCATCGAGGAAGTCAGGAACGGCTTGAGAATGTCCAGTGCATCATAATGCACCCTTTTTTTTCCTCCCTAAACACAGTTCAAAGCTGATTTCTAATCTATCTTATTTTTGACCTGTGACAAGGCAGAAGAGCTCTGCTGCAGCTGTAGAAAGCTTCACCTGAAAGAACAAACCCTGCATTGCCCAAATATTCCATGGACTACAGCACCAGCTGTATTTAAGTCTTTTCCTCTATTTCCATCCCTTTGAGGCACAGGAACTGAAGTACACAGAGAACCTGATGAAACATTGTGGAGCAGGCAGGTAACATCCCAGGTGCCCCAGAGCCAGCAGGAGCCCTCCCATCTATTCAAAGGAGAGAGGACTTAATCTTTTCCACATCCAGCCATGCCATTGCCTAGTGACTGTCTTGGAGACCAGGAACAAAGCTATCAAGGGCAGAACACAGCAGGCTGAATATCTACCAGGGGTTTACAGCAAAGATCTTATCTTTCAAGCAACCAGACAGAGAATGAAAACCAGTAGGGATCCTGGTTTTTCCATCTAAAAAATGAACTAGTAACTCAACACTCTAATAAAAAGAGGGAGAATGAAACATCGCATCAAATTTCCTTCAGGAAGATAATCAGCTGAATTAATGTCCCAGTCACACTGCCCTGCCAGGAGCAATACCCAGACCACTCGTGGTTCCTCTGTTCTGTGATTTACTGCCACCATGATCCTGTCAATAGGAGTTAAGAGCTGCTACACACAGCACCATGAGACACAAGTAAAGCAGATTTCACAGTGTTGAATATGTGAGAAAGCTGTAAGGAAAATGTTTATTGGAATGGAAATTGCATGTAAGTATAAGCAGAAACTTGCAGTAAGTATTTTTTGGAAACTAAAAGTGGAAAAGTAGCAGTCAGAAATGAAATTCAGGAAGTCCAAATTAGGAATTAATGACTATAGTCCATTTAGACTTGGATGTATGATGAATATAAATAGACAGGGCATCTGACATTCTAGGAAGGTAAGGGAAAGCACAAATACTGCCCATCTGCTGTAAGTGCTATATTGCAACTTGCACAGAAAAGCTCCTTTATTAGCAGCTGAAAGTTTTACAGTATTTCCATGCTGCCATTTATAAAGCAAGTCATTCTCAGGAGGCAAATGAAACTGCACCCATTCAACTCCTGCATGCTTTTGCTCTGGCTTCTCAAAGGTAACAAACCAGCAGTCAAGCCAAGGAGGAGAACACTGTTAGCCAGGTCCAGTAGGGATGCACTAGAGCCAGGTTTGCCCTCTGTGGCAGGATCTGGGCTCCCTGGTGTGTCAGGAATACAGAACGTCTCCATTATGCATCCGGGAGTAAGTGCTGGATAATTTACTGAAGTCCTGGCTCAAATTGGCAGAATCATAACAGCTTAGGCTTAAACAAGAAAAAAAGACCAAGCTATCTATTTTTAAGGAGTATTTCTGACATTACAGTAATATACTGAGCATTACTATGGGCACCAGAACAGAATACAGGAATTTTTCACAGAAAACTTAAATCACTTCTACCAACACTTCCTGCAACATTCATCTTTATTTATCTTCACAGACTCAGCATTGAAAAAACCCATTCTTCTCTTTGGAAACACTAATGAGAAACTATGGAGAAATAAAAAGTTGCCTTCTATTTATTTAAAAATTCAGGGGAATATTCACTTCCATCCTCCCGCAGGACACCTAAACTGAGGCACCCAGGTACTCACGCTTGCTTACCTGATGACAAGCCCCTTATCCTGTTCCTCCATGTTATTTTTACAACCCAAATAACAGTGATTTGGAATGCTGTTCCAAGATGCTTTCATTAGTATCTTTTCCTTAGTCCCTCTTAAACATGTTTGATTAAACAGCAGAGACAGTTTAAAAGCCACTGGCCTTAGGGTTGAAGCTTCTGCAGTAGCCCTGGAGAGGCTTTTGAGGAAGACAGGTAAGCGGAACCAGGTGGTAACTGAAAGCCAAAAGAAACCAGTTCCACCAGCATGAAAGGAAATCTGAACAGCAGAGTCCAGAGCAAGGGAGCAGAGGGCACTAGCAAGCCTCTGGAGCAGCAGTGGAGTCCCTGCCAGGAGAGATCCAGCCAGCCAGATGGCTGCTAGGAGCTAAAGCACTACTTAACCTGGAGCTGGGGGCAAGGCAGGCGAGGGCACAGAAGGGTGGAATAACTAATGCTCAGCTCACCCTGCTAAGGGACACTCTCTGCAAGGCCAAAGGTGTAGCACAGGGCTTTTACAGTGGCTCTGAGTTAGCCATATAATAGCACAGGGGGCAGAAGAGCCTGGCTGATCACCAGTAATCAGGGAACCCCCCAAAAAGTATGGACAGCAGTTCCTCAGATCAAGTAACACCACTTGGCTGAACCTAACAAGGGATATGATCCTGCACGGTGACTGCACCACAGATGTATTCTTGGCTCTGTACAGAAAATATAGGACAATTGCACTTCTATTCCTGTTTCTTCACAGCAGAAAATCCCTCTCTCCATTGATCTCAAAGGAAGCAGTAGTTTTCTAGCTTTACTTAAAAAGATCCTCAAAAGTTTGCTCCACTGCTTTTTTTCTAAGCATATGCTAAAAGATTTTGCAGAGCACCAACATATCAAATAGCTCAAAGAAAAAACATTACTTCTGCCTCTTCAGATTTTTCTTCCCTATCTGACATGTTAATTTATGAAGACAGCATTCTCTTATCAATTTATAAAAAAAAAATCACTCACAATGAACACACAAAAAATGCAGAAATTTGTAAGTTTCTGTACTACAGTTTCTCCACTCCACTGTGTGGGTGCTAGGAAGAACTTAGGGATTGATGGTTTTTAAGAGTTCTATTGAAGACTACAGATCTCCCATGGATTTACAAAATGAGACTTGTCACGTTTGACCTGGAGTTAAAGGTTAAAGAGCTCTGCCCTCTGTAACAAGCATGGCCAGTGCAGGTGTGTTCTCAAAGACACCCTGCTGTAAATTCTTGTGATTTCCCCTAAAATTAGCAATTTCAGAGCTCATTTTATTCCCAAAAACGGCCAAGAAATGCAAGTGAACTGCATCATAAAAATGCTGCCTTAGCATCCAAGGGGCACCCAGGTAAATTAAGTATGAGAGCCCTTTCTCTAAAGCATGAACCTGTCTGGCAAGAACAGCTTCTCCTCCTCCCATTCTGGGTTTTGCCCCAACATGCTGCCAGTGCCCCTGCACCTCAGTAGCTGCATTTGGACCCCAAGAGCAGATCCCTGCTCTTACCAAGCACACTTAAAAAGAGTTGGGCTGCTCTCCTCACGTGCAAATGGTAATTTAACAGCTTTGAGATGGCACCCAAGCCAGCTACACACATTCTGCATGCTCTGAAGCATTCTCAGCAAGAGCTGGCAGTTCAGACCTAGTGAGGAGGTAAGCCTCATCTCACAGAAGAACAAGGCATGAAGCTTTCACAGTAATTAACACTTTATGTAGCAAACTAATGCCTGCAAGGACCAGCCTTACTCCAGTGGTCAAAGCCTTAACCTCAGAGTGGGTTTTGGTTTAAAATAAAATGTGGGGTGATTTCTAACAGAAATGGTAACTCCTCATGTGCTCAGACTAAAAAAAGATGTGCTACCCAAACATTTTAATTCAGGTCTGTAGCTCCTCACCATCTCTGCTGGTTTTGCATTGAAGCTAATCACAGAAGTGATTTTTTGGAGAGGAGCTGCTAAGAGCTTCCTCCGTGTCTGACAAAAACCAATCAGTGATTAGTTTTGAGAACTGACAAGTTGTTAAACCACTGAGAAAGCTGCACATGCCACTATGAACACACATGTTAAAAACCAACAAGCCCAGGAAAAAGCTTTCTGGCCTTTGCAGAGAGTTCTTCCCCTCCTGGCCCAGAGGCTGGGCAGCAGAGGGGAGGCTGTGGGGCCCCAGTGAGACTGGGCCATGGCTGCTAACATCTTGTGGACATTCAGACAGTGTCCTGCTAACACAGCAATATCCCTCAGAGTGCATTTAATTTAAGCAATCTTAGAAAGGGGAAGAAAATATTTGCATCAAGATTTTATAACAAGCATATTTTGGAAGTAAATTTCAGGGGGCAAAAAAAAAAGTAGCTCTGCTCAATGACACAGAGGATTGGCAACAACCAGGGTATTTAATTTGTTTTGAGTGAGAGATCAAAGCTACTGAATCTCTAAGAGGTGGGTCTGACTCATGAGAAATAGCCTCTACATCCTTTAAATTCAGATTTAAAAACCAAGCTCATCTGACACTCCATAGATTTTCAGATGAAAGCATTATTAGTGTTTCAGATTTCAAACTATTTCTCTTGGAATAAAAATTGCTTGCAGTTTTTCTCCTGTATATTGGGTCCATTGGTGTTCAGGTCTTGAGAGCAACACAGAAACCAAGGTATTTGCACACAGTAAAAGTAGAAGCACTTGGGACATGATACCCCCACCACTGCCAAATACTTCTTCTTGACTTTTAACTACTTGAAGTCATAAAAGTATGTATTTTACTAAACCAGTTGCTTAATTTACATTCAATGCCTCTCAAAAGAGAGGCCACATTCATCCCTCACCAACACAGGCTTGAGACCGCATCTCCAAAAACGAGCAAAAATTTGATTTTATTCACTTTCACTACAAAGCACTGGACACACAAACATTTTCAGCTTTAATTAAAAAGCAACTCACTTGTGTCCAAGTCTTTTTTTAAGCTAAAAAAATAATTTAGAAAAATTCTTTCTCCGCCTGCTATCTTTTCTGGAGTGAAATAATCCTTTAATCTCACATGATCTAGATTATCCTTCAGATTGAGGCTTTGGATTATTTTACAGATTTATCAAGTCTTCTCCATTTCACTGTGTTGTTTTCTCCAAGCTTCAATGCAAGATTAGTTTGGGGAAGCATATAAAGCCATTTCCTGTGGGTGGATTATCGCAGCTATTTATGAATTTTTATGCTAACCTGATTCTGAACTCTTCCTTTGGAGAAGACATATTTCTTCCCACATAAAACCAGCAGCTTTTTCCTCAGTGCCTGCTGCCCACAGATGAACAGAGTGAACACAGCAGCTGGAGGTGTTCAGAGTGAGGACAAGTGTACATTAAACTGCTTGAAGATGATCACTGAAAATACAAGTTTTCTACTGCAGCCAAGACAGTTACCCACAGATGATCTTTTCAGAAGAGCAGCTCAGCTGTAAATGCAAGAAATGCACCTGAACCAAGCAAATCTTTGATATCTGCTACATTTTTGTTTCAGCCAAAACACACCTTTCTGTGCCCGGTTATCCAAGAGAGAAATCACCTTGTTTTTCCCTTAAACTTTAATATTCATCCCAACTCTTCACATAGGCACTGAGATACAGAGATTCAGTCTTCAATAAAAACAAATAAATTGATAAACAGCTTGCATTTTCATCCTTTTCACATCTCTGAAATGCCAGTAGAGGATTTTTAAACACTGAGACACTGACAAGAGAATAAGCTGCAGGAAAGGGAGGAGCAAAGCATCAGTATCATACATTTATTACTCTCATCTTCCTCATTCCCTTGCCAGATGTGAATTGCCTGCTTTCCTACAGAGGGGAACCAGGGTATCTAAGTAATCCAAAACTAATGGGAACAACTGGCTTATGTCCAGGTCTCTACTTCACTCTTTAAGGCAGCAGAATTATTAAGCATCTGCTACTCTTCTGAAAAAGAGCCATGTAAGGCCAAACACAAACTGCTTTCAGGAAAAAAATATGAAGACCCTGTCAGGTCATATTAGACGACTTTCTTACAAGTAAAACAAAAGATATCCTGACAGAGCTTTGGGGAGGAGGAGGAAAAAAAGGTTTCATTGAATCAAAGACCACTTGAAAGAAAGTTGCCAAAACTTTAAAGAATTGAATCATATCAACAACATAAGAATGAAGCTTAGCAAAGCTTCTATTCACTCTCATGGTTACTGCTAGTTGTGATAGACAACAGCCACTGGATTCTTTTGATCCATCTCTCTGATAAGAACTGAAGTGCCACCTGAAGGAGCAGGTCTGCTCCAGTGTATCCTCCTGTGTGGAGCACAACACCTCCACAGCCTCAGCGATTGGTGACTGGCTGGAAGAGACCTCTGAATTGAATAAAAACAATCTCACTGAATCCAAGCACATGACACCTCATTTCAGCTGGAAACCTACTGCCAGCAGAGGGAAGGTACTGATAATTGGTGATGCAGCTTCAACTGTACAGCTCAGAACAAAGCTGTGTGCTGGCAAGAGATGACAGCCCACAGCTGATGTCTTACTATCACCTCTTTCAGCAGAAATTGGAAGTATTTTCTCTCCTTCCCACTTCTACATGATACCAGATTTAAACCTTGAAATGACACCTTCAAAAAAATATTAGAAAAATAAATTTGGTTTAGGTCTGCATAATTTCCCAAAGTAGTTTATCGCAACTTCAACCTTCCCCCACTGGTACTTTACATGATGGTAACACAGTGTTGCATCTACAACAAGAACAATGAACACAGAAACTCAAGATACCACATCAGAAATTAATCCAAGTTCCCATGGAGCTAACAGATTAAATTCCTAAAAAGCTCATGTATGGC
>VZTT01022073.1:625-13875 GCA_013400855.1 Buphagus erythrorhynchus
AGAAATATAGAATCATAGAATCATAGAGTCATAGAATCTTAGAAATATAGATCATAGAATCATAGAAACATAAAATCATAGAGTCACAGACTCATAGAATCATAGAAACATAAAATCATAGAGTCACAGACTCATAGAATCATAGAAACATAAAATCATAGAGTCACAGACTCATAGAATCATAGAAACATAGAGTCATAGAATCATAGAGTCATAGAGCCACTAAGGTTGGAAAAGACCTCCAAGATCATCAAGCCCTTATGCTAGGAGGTTCTCTTTCCATGGTGCCCCTGTGGTACTGCCTAGTGCCAAACAGAATTCCACTTCACACTGTGAGATGTTGAATTGAGAGGAAAAATAAAAATAAATGCTCATGCTCACAAGCCTGAGCAGGCTCCTTCTGCTTGGCCTTGCTCTGCTCCTCTGGGCTACAGCACTTTGGAGACTGGGTTGTCTTGAATCCTGAGCCTGCCCTGGCTCTGAAATGTTGTGTTGCTTAATGACTGATGATAATGTCTCTGTATGTAGGCTTGTAGCCTGGCTATCCATCTTTAAATTTCAAAATCTTTCCTCCTCAGCCATTACCTCCACCCCCATAATCATTCCTGCTGCTCTTCTCTGAATTCCACCTCATTTGTCCTTGTTTGACCATAGAGCACAATCAAACCAGCCAGTCTGGGAGCCTGGCTGGGGGCTGAGGTCCCAGAGGGGTCGGGACTGAGTTTTGAGAGGGGCTGAGGCCTCAGAGGGGTCTGGGATGATGTACAAGAGGGGTCCACCTTCACTCCTTGGCCCTGAGCTGCCCTGAGGTCCAGAAGGTTCATCAACAGCCCATCCAGCTGTGTCAACATCAGCTGACCTGGGAAGAAAGGTATTTATATTTCTCCAAAGCTTTATGAGGACAGATGCTGTAGGCTGGAAATGCTTCCACCATTTAAGCTGCCTGTGCCTGTATGTGCTCACCTCCCCCAAAAAAATCATTGCAAAGAGGTGGCTCAGTGTTTTTAGCAAGGTCTGCCTGCCCACAGGAGCTCTTCACAGAGGATGCTGCACCTGAGCTACATGGAGCAGATAATGGCACAGTCTGCTGCTGTTACCGTGCTAGGGAAAGCAATGATAGCAACATGGATTTTCTTGGGGAAAAAAAGAAGGCTTTTTATTGAGGATGTGGTTTATATTTATAGGGTGTTCTGCTGGACTAAGACAAGACAGTAGTTCATTGGAAAATTGGGAAAACTCTTCTGGGACAGTACTTCAGGACAGGTTCCACTGTCAACACCAGGTGTTAATCTATGTTATTAATTTCATTTTATTTTGACAAAACTATCGTTCTGGAAAAAAACCTCCCTGCTGGAGCTGAACGTGTTATCAGCTTGGGAAAGGATCTGAGAGAACCAGGAGAAACTCCAGCCTGGGAATGATTTCCCTGGCTGTAATTTTCCTAGGTCTCTAATAGTGTGTCCACAGTCTGCCAGACTGGGACATGAAATAAAACATGGAAAGGGATTCCATCTCCTGGGAGGGCTCTGGTCCATCCTGCTGCTTGGAGCAGGACAGCTGGCAATCAGATGTGGCTTTGTTTGGCCAAGCCTTGAGAATCCCACACCTCTGTGACCCAACCTGGGGCTGCAGCACCCACCAACCTTCAGGCTGGATACTTTTCTAATATCCAACCTGAAGATTCCACCTGCAGCTGTCACCTCTTGTTATCCCACCCAGGTTAGTGACACTGGGCTGTGCTCTAAGAGTGAAAACTTCCTGTTTTAAGGTGCAAGAAAGCCAGAGTGACTCCCCAGTGTGCAAAGAAGGGCCTCCTCCCACCCACATCCAGCTCACCATCATCCACCCCAGCCATCACTGCTCTAGACCATGGCATTGCCCTGTGCAAAGGTGGGGCCTGGCAGCTCTGCTAAGCCCCCAATTTTTTCTGCCTGGAGTAAGACTGGCACTTTTTCATCCTAGCAGGAGAGCTGTGGTATCCAAATTAAGCACAAGCTGTGGTGTTTGAAGTCTGAGCAACGAGCTTTCCTTGGCAATGGGTGGGTTTCTGTCATGGGGGTAGGGAATTCCTCGTCTGCCCTTGATTTCACTCCCAATTTCTGTTCTGTGTCCTCACCTCTGTTCATTTGATGGGCTCCAGTGGGATAAGTGGATCACAATTAAAGCCACAGTTAGGGGAGCTAGCCAAAGTATTTGATAGGAATTTACTTAAATGGAAAGATTGTCCCTTTTTAATAAATAAGTGGAGTTGGCATTAATTCAATTTGACATTTGCCATATTCTGCAGAATTATGAGCATTCACTTTTTTCAGAAACTGTATTTAAACAGAATACTTCTAGTCAATGACAAATTTTGAGCAGTTTTGGAGAAGGTTTCAGTAAAAATAGACAATGTGTTAGCAAACAAAAATCAGGGGGCTTGTAATTTCCAGGAAAACCTTGGGTGGGTTCACAGGCAACCACTCCAATTATTTTTCAACTCAGGAAAGCTGATTTGAAGAAGCTACTGAACTCCTTGTAACCATTATTGCTTGGACAAAGAGGAACAGCTTCAAACTGAGAGTAGGTTTAAATTAGATATTAGGAAAAAAATTTTCCTTGTGAGGGTGGTGAGGCCCTGGCAAAGCTTGCCCAGAGAAATTTTGGCTGTCTCTGGATCCCTGGAAGTGTCCAAGGCAGGGTTGGATGGAGCTTGGAGCAACCTGGGGTAGTGGAAGGTGTCCCTGCCCATGGCAGGGGTGGAATGGGATGATCTTTAAGGTCCATTCCTGTGATTCCATCATTCTCTGGTTACTCAGATACCTCCAGCTCAACCCAGTGCCTCTGGACAGAGATGATCTTGTTCCTGCCAATAGGTAAGGAAATGTTTCCTCAGTCTCCCCAGCTCCAAATAACAACTACCTGCACATGGCTTCAAATATCCTGCACAAAGCAGCCTCTTGCCAGTTCTTGCCATGGGCAAGGGGGCCCAGGATGGGGAGTGTTGATGTGTTGTGCTATAAGCAGAGGGCAGATTTCTGGAGTCACTTCTTTGGTCTGTGCATGCACACCTGGCCCCAGAGTGTGGAAGAAAGTTCTGAAGAAAGGACTGAATGTTCTGGAGAAAGGACTTCTGCCATCTCCAGCCCCAGGAAGTGGGGTATCTTAATCTCTCAATTAAAAAAACTGATTAGCTCTATCCACCAATGCAAAGCCTCCTGACTTCAGTCCCAGCAGCACCAAAACTCTTCCAGCTGCAGGTAGCTTGGAGATCTTGCTTAGCAGCTGCTCCTGGTTTTGACATTTTCTTCCCAGGGAGAGGCAAACTGAGCTCAAGTAGCACTGCCACATGGTCAGGTCCTGCCAGGAGCAATGTGCTTACACTGCCTGATGGAGCCTCTCCCACTCAGAATTTGTGCATTTCTACTGTCTGCAGTCAGGACACAGCTCCCAGCTGCCTGAGGGGTGAGGCTGTCGGTGCAGGCTCTTTTCTGAGAGCTTCCTAAAGACCTCATTGAAGCCCTTTCCTGTGGACACGCTGATGGGGACACACCCAGAGTGACACCTTTAGCAACATCTTCCTTCCCCTCCTTGTGTGATGGAGGTGAAAAGCTGATCAGTCAGTGACAAGTAAAAAGAATAACCATGGCCACAAGTTAGGCTTGAGAAATTCTGGTTTAAAAATGTTTTATCCATGTGGGTGTTTCTTCCCTGGACAGGTCACCAGAGAAATGGGGCTCTCAAGAAGCAGTTAGGACAAGCCACAGCTGATCTGGTGTAGAACTGGCCAGATCTGAGCAGATTGGACTAGAAATCTTCAGAGGTCACTCCCCATGAACATTTCCTTGTGTCTTTGATGGATGTGGATGGAGAAGCCATTGGTTTTCCTTTTGTTCAGTAACAAAGCTTGGGTGCATCCTTTTCCTTTATTGTCTCCTTGCCTTGGTCCTCTCTTGGATTTCAGCCCCTTTAGAGACTTTGGTTGTGCTAAATGTAGAAATTATGTACATAGATCACAGGGTGACTGATTTACCCTGATTTAGGCATGTTCTCAGTCAGCTTGAAAGCGTGTGAGAATCTCTCCCATTGGGCCCAAAAATGGACTGGTCCTCAACTCACACCAGACTTGACATGGAAACAAAGGGCATGGGTGAAACCCTTTAAGAAGCTGTAAGAGACTGGATTTTCTTGGCTGACACTCTTTCCCCTTCCCTCTTGAGTGAAGTATGGCCAAACAGCTGGGACAGGGACAGACATGGCATGGGGCAAAGGGGGACTGCTCTGCCCCATGCTCCACCAAACCATGAGTTATCCCAGCTGGCTTCTCACACCCCAGAGCTCCTCACCTAAATCTCTACTTGGAGTCTGAGCTCTGCTTACAGCCAGAAAAGCTGTCCAGTTCCTTCTGCTGGGACAAACTGGTCTCTGAGGAGAGATTCCCCTTCCTTACCAAGGGGATCAGATCACTCAGAAACTAAACTGCTGTCACTTAGGCAGCAGCTTAGTGTTATCACTTAGATAACAAACTTTTACTTTCATAAACTCAGAGGGGAGATCCACTTGGTCAGGGCAGCAGAGGAAGATGCCCCAACTGTTGGGTAAGGGTGGGATCCCTCTTATGCCATGCTGTTTTCTGCTGGAGGGTGGTTGGATTTGGACAAATGGGGGTGGATGCTTCTCCCAGCTTCCTTGGGAGCTCTGGTTGTGCCTTATAAAAGGCTGGTGGTCATGCACAGCTTTCCAAATCCACCTTCCATCCAACAGTCCCTTTGTGCTGTCCCACCTCCTGTGCTGACAGTTCAAGGACTCCTCCTGCTCCCTGCTGACTTGTGTGTCATTCTGGAGACCTCTTCAGCAAGACATGTCAGCTCTGAGGTGCAGCTTTCCATAGGGGATAGCAGGAGATAAGAGAATGCAGTGACTGCTGTACATCCCCCTCATTGATATGCAGCATGTTCCTGACCCTCTGTGCTCAGAGTTTTATTTGCTGAGACACTGTAAAAAAAAAAAAACTGTGAGAAAAGTCCAGCGACTGTAAAAAAATACTGTGAGAAAAGTCCAGCTCCTGCCTGGAGAGAGACCATGTAAAAATGGCACCTCCTTACTCAGCCCACCAGCTCCCCTGTGCATCAACCTGAGCTGATGTGGTAATGTCAGGAATAAAATCATGCTGCCTGGCATGACTCACAGCTCTGCAGAGCTGGGCTGGCTACAGAGGAGGGAGCTAGCAGGATGCATTTCCTGCAGAATCGTCAAAAAGTGCATCCTACCCCTAACACATGTGCAGAGCCTGGCACAGGCCATGGAGCAGCCATGCTCCAATGGGCACAGAAAAGAGAATGGCTCTTTCCCCATCTACACCCATCCTTTCCATCCTGGAAATGGAGGAATGGTGGCAGGGGTGGGAAGCAAGGACTAGAAATCCATCCAGTGAGGAGGTGGGCTGGGATACCCTGGGAAGGACTGGCCCTGCCTGGATGCACATGGGTCACAAAGGCAGGGTGTGCTCCCCACTGCTGTAGAGAAAGGGGAAGGTTTTTCAGCCCTGGAGCTGCACACAGCCTGGTCCTTCCTTTGTGCAACCATGCAGCCACAAAACACTCTCTGTGCTTTACTTTCTCTTATATGGCCAGTAAGGGATAATCACCATGGATTGGTCTTGCCACAGAACTCAGGCTCCCCTCTGGGAAAATAACAGTGGTTCTTTGTGAGTGTGACTGTTCTTTCCAGCTGTCTGAGGTAAGGTATAAAGAGGAACTCCAGCTCTTCAGTAAACTGTGGGGAAGCGTGGCCAGGTAGCCCATTCTCAGTGGGAAACGTCTCCAAGAGACCTGGAAAAAGACTCAGGAGTCCTGTAATCAGACAAATTCATGATATCTAAGATTGTTGAGGTTACTGATTTTCAACCCTGCATCCTAAGACAGCATCTGCAGGAAAATGGCATGACTAGACCTTTACTGAAGGCTCACAGGGCAGCAAAGGGCTGAGCAGGTGTTCAGTGAAGTCAGCTTTTATCCCAGAGAACCTTTGGTGGTACAAGCAACAGAAAAAAATCAGAATCTCAATTTCTTCGTGAGCTGATGGGATGGCAAAACATCTGTTAGCTTCAGGCTGCATGGATTTGGTGTAGGATCCTTGCAAATTGGAAGTGGGAGGCACCTTGGGTGAGAGCAGCTGTGAGAGTTCACAGCTCTGAGTGGCAGGAGAGTGGCAAGGGAAAGGCAGTGGGCTTGGAAGACATCTCCTATGGCCTTGGAGAGCCAGGAGGGGACATCCCAGGGGTTAAGGGGACAGAGGAGGGCTGCTGACACTTCCTTACAGAAATTATCTTAAGCATACAGGTGCAAAGGAAGGCATGGAAACACAGTAAAGAACAAAAAAAACCCAGCTGATTCCTGAGCTATTCACTGCACTGAAACTCGGGAAGGAAAAAACAAACTGCATAAATACAGCCAAGGAATAGATAAAGAAGAATATGAAAACAGGAGTCAAACTCAGAAAGGCTGAGGCTCAGGAAGAGGCACAGCCAGCCAGAGGACAGGACAGCAAAGTCCCTCCTGCCTGCCTGGGCACATGCCTGTTCCCCACACTGAGAAGCAGTTATGGGTGAGTTCATGGTCCAGTTCTGTATTCCAGACTACTGCATGGATACAGTGGGACTTCTTGTCACCTTGCCAGCACAAGGTCAGTAGTGCCACTGGTGACTCACTGCAGAGCTCTCTTGGGACCCTGAGGCTGATAAGGGACCCTGCTTGGTGCAGACCTGAATGGCAGTGTCACACAGCACAGTGCAAGGCAATGCCTGCCCAGGGCTACCTGGTGCACCACCTGGAAGTGGTTCAGCTAAAACCTGACTCAGTCCCCATCTGGGTGCTTGGAAAGGAGTTTTAGTGGGTGAGAGAGGCTGAGTGCTGAACGCTTGTGCAGAGATGTGTGTAAGTCAGTGCCGACCCAGAAAACTGGCAGGAGAGTGGCAGTGATGCTCCCTTCTGGCTCTGCTTGCATCTCTTTCTGTTTAGTTCAGGATTACGAAGCTAAGTCCCATTTTATATGAAATAAGGAGAGCTGAGCCATATGTTGTGCAGGTTCAGATCACATCTTGTGGCACAGATCTGCAGGGAAACTTCCATGAGTCTTGAACCAAATCAGTCGTACCCAGGTGGAGGTTACATCTTGTGGAAGAGGCAGCTCGAAGATAAACAAGGTCAGAGAAAGGGTGACAAAAGCTCCATACAACACCAGGTGATTTTACACAGCCCATCAGCCTCTCTGATACCCCTGCAACACCACCAATCCCTGGGACACAAGTGCTGCCAGTTCTGCCCTGGGCACTGGGAAAATGGGGCACAAGGAAGGTAAATGACTCAGCCCTTCTTCAGGACATCCAAGTGAAGCAAAGCTCTCCTGGAACCTATCCTACCCTGAAGGGGAGCACTTTCTACACCCCTTGCTCTTCCCTCCAGCCTCAGGCTCTCTCTCCCTTTGGATCAAAAGAAGATTTTCAGGGGAAGATGATCCTGATGGACCTATTTCTGTATGTGGCATTTTAGAGCCCTGAGAAGTTTCCAGCAATGGCAGGCAGAAAGTGCTGCCCCAGGCACAGGGAGGCTTTGTGGGCTGCAGCTTTGTGGGTGTAGTGGGTCTGGCTGGGATGAAGCTCATTTTCCTCCCAGCAGCCCGTATGGTGCCGTGTTTTGGATTGGTGACTAAAGCAGTGTTGATAACACACTGGTGTTCTGGTTAGTGCTGAGCAGTGTTTGCATTGTGCTGAGGATTTCTCTGTTTCCCATTCCACCCCAAGGCATGAGATTGGGAAGGTACAGAGCCAGGACAGCTGATCCCAACTGACCAGAGGGATATTCCAGACCATATGATGGCAGCAATAAAAGCTCAGGGAAAGGAGGATGAAGGGCTGTTCGTGGTTATGATGTTTGTCTCTCCAAGTATCCATCATGTGTACTGAAGCTCTGAAATGCAGGAAGCAGCTGGACGTGTGCCTGCTGAGGGGAAGGAGTGAATGAATTCCTTATTTCCCTCAGCAGGCACACAGCTTTGTTTCTTTACGTCGACCCACAAGCTTTCTCACTTTTGCTCTTCTGATTCTCTTCCCCATCCTGCTTTGGGGAGGAAGCAAATGAGCAGCTCTCTGGGTGCTCAGCTGCTGGCCAGGGTCAACCCACCACAACAGGCCTAAAACATTCAGCCTCCAGGCTGGAAAATCAGACTGGCACGCCAAGAGCACAGCAAGTGCTGTCCTCCCTCTCTTGGGGAAGGGGAGCTCAGGGTGGTACCTGAGGTGGGGCAGACAGACCGAGCTCCCCAGGTCTCTGCTGGACTCTTGAACCTCAGGTGCCCACCACGTTCCAGCTGCCCATGAAGGGATCATTTGCATCAATGCCATGTGCTTATCTGTCTTCCCTCATTCCCAGGAGCCTGAGAACTATTGAGCTGTGGCACTGGGGATGGGTGACACATGCGTGGTGTGCATTTCTCCAAGATGGGCCTGGAGGCTGCTCTGACATGACACAGATCAGCTCTGTTGTCCCCACATCAAAAATCACCCTGGGCCTTCTTTACCCTCCTCCCCACCAAACAATGCTGATGAAAACCAAAAGCAAGTGGTGTGTTTTACCTGAGAACTCAGCTTGCTCAAAGTCATCAATGCATGGACTTTTGGGCTATGGATTTTCACATGCGAAGTGCCACCGATTTCCTATGGATCAACGGGAAGAAGCCAAGCAAAGAGGAAAACGTCCAGAGAATGATTTATCAGCCTTTGTCACTCAAACAATATCTCCCTATTCTCTGTGGAGTATTTATTTAGCTTTAATGCAGTGACAGTGCTTTATGTGTTCAGGGGATGTGCGGGTCCCTTGCAGCGGGCAGGAATCTGAGGTTTCCAAGCACCTCAAGAACTGCTCTGGGAATCAGAAAGGATTTTGTTTTCTAGCTCCTGTGATGTGTTGCAGCTGCCCACTGACTTTTTTGTTTCCATCCTTGGCACGCGGGAGAATTTCATCACCACACTCTTTATCATGGAAACATGTCATTCAGTGGCACCCGTACATACTGTTCACATCAAATCAGAAGGTTGGCTCCAACCCCTGCAGAGATGGGACCCTTCCAATTGAACCTGCCTCCATAGGTTTGGTGCTGGGCTGAAGGCAAAGCCAGAAGGAGGCCGATTTCTTTCAGACAGGTTTTCAGAGACGACAGAAGATGCATGGAAGCCTCCCAAGAACCGCCTACCCCATGAGATGTTCACCATTCAGGATGTTGGCAAACTTGTCAGATCAGAAGGTTGTGCAAGATGCCAGCCGCTCAGGGCCAGAAGTGTTCGTGAAGTTTTGGGGACTGTCAGATTTTCGCTGAAGAGCTACCTGAGGCAGCCGTATGGCCCAACACCAAGAGCTGAATTGAATCTAGGTCTTCCTCAGGATCTGACGCCCGCTGCTCTCTTTCCCTGCTTGGGATTTGGAAAGCCAGACCTGGAACAGGATGTGATTTGTTCATGTTGGTCTGCGTGATGCCAGCTGAGGCTACTGGCAAATCCTGCTCGCTGAAAAATTATCTCATGTAGATGAGGGTCAGATGATTAACTTTGATGAATCTTGCCACAGCTGAAATTACTGCCAGTGCTAGGTATGAGAAGGAAACATTGGCAGAGCTGTCTCCCTGCCATGGGAAGGATCTCTTTTTCTCCTGGAAAGTAAAGCAGGGGTGCTGTAGCTGCTTTAGCTGGACTCCTCAGCCTTGATAGAGAGAAGGGTTTTGTTTCAGACCTGCTTCAGAGTCTTTCCTTCTGAAGTACTTACACAAATGAAGAATTTTTCCTGGTGAAAGAGTCCCTGAAGAAGAGATTTTCATCTGGAATAAACAGGACAGAGGATGGAATTTCACAACAATTCACCAGCTGCCATGTACGAGGCAAGGAGATGGGTGGGGATTGCTGCTTTTGATCATGGGGTTTTTCATCCGTTCTGCCACCCAAAAAGTGCCCTGACACAAGAGCTCCCTCTGGGGCTGATATCAGCAGTGAGGGATTGATAAGCCTGGGAGGTGTGCTTTGTCTGCCAGACCCCAAACCCACGCCTGCCACCAGCTCTGTGGAGGCACTGGGGGTGCTTTGGGAGGTCAGCACAAGGGCTGATGTGGGGGACTTCTGGGTTAAGGTGGCAGCCCTATGCAGTCACCATCAAATCATGGAATATCCTGAGCTGGGATGACCCACAAGGACCATCCAGTCCCTACACAGGGCATCCCAACAATCCCACCCTGTCCCTGAGAGCATTGTCCAAAAACTCCTGGAGCTCTGGCAGCCTTGGGGGCCGTGACCATTCCCTGGGGAACCTGTTCAGTGGCTGACCACCCTCTGGAGGAAGAACCTTTTCCAAATGTCCAACCTAAATCCCCCTGGCACAGCTCCAGCCATTCCCTTGGGTCCTGTCCCTGGTCCCAGGGAGCAGAGATCAGAGCTGCCCCTCAGGAGGAGCTGCAGCCCCTGGGGAGGTCTGACCTCAGTCTCCTCTGCTCCAGCTGGACAGGCCAAATGCCCTCAGCTGCTCCTTGTGTTGTCCCTCTGGGCCCTTCTCCATCCTCATACCCCACCTTTGGACACTGTGAAATCTTTCAGTTGTCCTCAGTGAGGTTTGAGGAGGGTGAAGGAGGATCCCTGACTGCCATCAAGTCATGTTTGAAAGATGCAAACAAATGAGGCAAAGAAAAAGATGTGCAAGACAACCAGCACAACACCCAGCAGGTTGCAATCACCACTGGTGTGGGAGCCAGTGCTGGTGGCAGGGGCTTGACCTGCAGTCACACTGGGGCTGCTGCTTGTCCTGCAGCTCCTTGTGGCAGTCAGGAGGGTCACCCCAGAGGGCTTCAGCTGACAGGAGGTTCTGCAGGGCAGTGGTACCAGCACCACTTCAGGTCACTGTGGGGTGTCCCAGTGCACTGGAAGCTTGGCCTGCCTGTGGGACCACGAAAAGAACAGGGCCACAGGTCAGGGGGCAGAGAAAGGCAACCTGCACTGGCTGCAGGCAAATGCAGCTTTTTGTTAAACATCAATCACTTTTTGAGATGACACCAATCCAATTCCCATCCAGCTGCCTCACCAGGGGCACCCAAAGCAAGAGCAGAGAGACAGATGAATCAGCCATAGGTTTGCTTGCTGTAGCATGCCCGTTGCCAGTAGATTTCCATGCTTCCAAGAGCAAGCTCAAAGCTTAGTTCATTTTCTGAATAGAGGGATGCTCTACCAGATGTTCTGCAGTTGGAAATAGACTCATCTGAAACTTCCAGGCTGGGCATCTTTTGGGAAAAAAGCTTGAGCTCAACTACAAGTTCACTGAGCATCACCTATGGAAGCTGGGGTGAGATGATGTCCCTTGTTTTGGAAGAAATCTGATGAGACAAGGACAACAACCTCCCCAATGTGTGTATAGCCTCTCTTACAGAAACCATGGCTCTACAATTGCAGAATAAGTGGGTGTTCTTCAAAGCAAAATGGAAACATCATCTATCCTGTGAAAGCAGTATCCCAACTACAACCTGTGCTACACCTATTACAAGCAAACCTAGATGAGGGGAGAAATTCATGGGCAGCCACCCATCTCCAAATTCACATGCCAGAAATGTACTGATATTGAAAGGGATAGGGACACTGCTGCACAAACCTGTCAGGGGACAGAGAGCAACCCACTGAAATCCTGTCAGAGACAGGCAGAAACACAGCACTGATTGTGTCACCGTCACTGACAGGAGACAGTTGTCCAGAAATAACAGCCCTGCTTAGGTGGGGAGAAAGGCACACAAAGGACTCAGAGGAAGCTGAAGAGAAGGTGGTGAGTAATCCACAACTTGTAACTCCAAAAAGTCATTTAGAAAGGGTAAAGAAAGAACGGGGAAGCAAAAAAATCTCTGAGGTCCCCAGTGCTGCTCAGTCATTAAAACACCTGGTAGAGGTGTGTTTACATCAGCACAGGGATGTGCCTGTGGATGAACATCCCCAGTGAATGAGATCCCATGGCTGTAGTTCTTGTCCCTCTCTAGCTCTCCTCCCATGTCTGATCTTCACTCATTACAGCATGGCAGCCACAAGCACTAATGGACCAGGAACTGTTTCATTCTTTAGTTTTGGGAGGAATCTGTCCTTCCCCAGCATGCACTAGTAAACACTAATGCATGTGCTTGCTCTGTCCCAAGCTACTGTCTTAGCTCCATCCAGGGCAAGGAAACCCAGGCACTTGGGCTTGTGGAATGAAGAGGGAAGGAAGAGAGAGAAAACCAGGCTGTGTGGATTTCAACCATCTTTGAACTACCCTGGTTTCTGTTTGACAGCTGGGGTCAGCCTTGGTGTGCCTGAAGGGCCCTGTCTGAACGTACAGGATGGATGGCAGAGACACCTGACAGACAGGAGGTGAGAGGAATGTTCCCAGAGATGGTTTGAGAATGAACAAGACACCAAGCACCAGAGAGCTGTCACTTCCCCAACATCCCACCCTGCCAGGGCCATGCACAAGAGAAATGTTCAAGCAATGTCTCACATTGTCTGGACACCCACCATGGAGAAAACACAGCTAATGACCAGGCACATCTCCCTGACTCAGCCATTCATCAGGGTGGAACTCTGATCATTTCCCTGCTGGGTTTCCACTCTCACACTGCCTTTAGTCCCTCCTCTGCTTGCAGGGACTATTCCCAAGGGAAGGGAGCAGATCATTCAGCCCACACCATCTCCTGAGTTCTCATTGTCAGTGCTGGAGTTCCCCTGGGGTTCCCCATGTCTGTGCCCCAGTGCCAACTGCACTGGTGACAGACCTGCTCACTCATTTTGTAGAGGTGGTGTTGTTTGGCAGAGTCCAGCCTAGATCTCAGTCATGGCCTTTGTGTGACACTAAAAATAATAATGGAACAAATACTGGAAAAGAAAACAATGCAGAATGAGAGAAAATGCTGTGCAAAGTGAGAGCTGGTGGAAATGATCCTGAAGGAACCTTCTCCTAGAGGAAACTGAAGCAGTGCTGTTGGGGAGGCAGCATCTCTCATCAGCTTCCTGGGGCAGGGGTAACACATCTGTCCCAGCCTGCTACTGGCTTCGTGGAAGTGCAGAGTCATCAATAACAATGGGTAACGAGGAATCTGGAGAGGCTGCTCCTGCTCAGCTGTGCCTGCAGCACTCACACAGCAGCACTGCCTCAGACAGGAGCAGCAGCCCGTCCAGCCTGGAGCACCAGCAGCTCTTTGATCACTTGGGTGGGAAATGGGAAAGG